>KN833056.1:2938-28268 GCA_000827315.1 Piloderma croceum F 1598 | reverse complement strand
TGGTCCACAAGTGGCAGTGCTCTTTCCTCCTTGCATCTCCCCATCATCCTCATATGAACTTCTACTTGCACCTGAGACATGGAAGATTATCTCCCCCAAGAGTATTTTGATTATGTCTGTAAGAAATATATAGATTAAGGTTTAACCTGTGTATGTGGTAAATATGTCATTATAAAATCAAATTTTCTCTATTGTTTTGTCCTCCGAACACAATCTGATTGCATTCACGAAGAACAATTAGATTATTAATTAGTTAAATAGTTAAATTTTGTTACCAAGAAAATTTCTAATTATGGATGAGGTACAAATGTAAATACAGATTCTGATTTTGTAATGACTTATTTCCCCAAAAAATAATCAATGGAAACACGAAGTCATTCCGCCATCCCAGTTTTTCTCAGACTAAAATTGTTGGTACCTAGAATTGTAGGCCTTTGTCTCACCTATCAATCCATTGTAGCACTAAAGGGGTCAAATTCCAATTGAGCAAGATATTCAGAATCACGTTTCCATTGATTATGTTCAAGGGAAATAAGTCATTACAAAATCAGAATCTGTATTTACATTTTTACCTTGTTCATAATTAGAAAATTTCCTGGTAACAAAATTTAACAATTTCACTAATCAATAATCTAATTGTTCTTCGTGAATGCGGTCAGATTGTGTTTGGAGGACAAAACAATAGACAAAATTTGATTTTTTAATTACTTATTTACCACATATGCAGGTTAAACCTTAATCTATATATATTTTTACAGACATAATTAAAATACTCTCAGGGGAGATAATCTCCCATGTCTCAGGTGTTGGTGGAGTGGGCCATTGCTTTGCATGGCATGTACAAGTCAGCCTTGGCTTTTATTTCAATTTTTAAACAGAAAAACTTGTACATAGTGTGTGCAATGTGACATCTAGGACATAACAGCATATTTACTTTTGCCAGAATTAAAATACTACTATGAAAAATAAATAAATAAATGTTATACCTTTGGCTACTGGAGATAACCAAAGTGAGAATTAGATTCCAGAATTATTTATTCAAGGCAGACAAAAGAATAAGCCATCACCTGGGACCTCACAGGATATTTCCTGCTGACAGAATTAGAATACTATTGCAAAAAAAAAAAAGCTTATTGCTGCACTTTGGCTACTGGAAATAACCCAAAAGAATAAGCTGTATTCAGAATTTATCTGGAGGATATAATCTAAATCTGAATAACATATTTGTTTAGGGGGACATAACTACTGTCAGAATATGATTTCACCAATTATTCTCAGGTCAACAAAAGTGAACAATGATTTTGTCATCAAAAAATTATATAAATACAGAGAACACTTTTGTTGACCTGACAGAATAATTGGTGAAACCATATTTTGACAATAGCTGGCAAAAGTAAATATGCTGTTATGTCCCAGATGTCACATTGCACACAGCCCACTATGTACAAGTTCTTCTATTTGAAAATTGAAATAAAAACCAAGGTTGACTTGTACATGCCATGTGAAGCAATGGCCCACTCCACCAAGTACAGTACTGTATTGGGTTAATCTGATTTCCAACCCATTCATGGATGCATTATGCAATGGTCATGTAACCAAGTGAAATGTAATGTGCAGCTGACAAATTGATTGAAATTGCCAAGTACTTACTGCACCGACCATGTCTCCTGAATTTTCTCTTGTGTCAAGTCTTAGTTTACTGTTTTGTGTGATGTCAAAATTATTTTCCACTGGATGCCATGTGGTGGCAGCAGATGTCTTGCCTCAGACCGTGCAGATACGATGACATTACAGCACAACCATGTTTTTATTTGTGGCCATTCACCCCCAGCCTTTGGTTGGCGGCTCATGGCACATCTACACTCAATCTTCAAATTTCCTAATATATCCCATATCTGGCACCGGCAACCTTTATAGCCGGTTCATGAAAATTTTAAAATTTACTGCCAAAAATGTTACCTGGATTGTTTTCAAGACCCTCTTACCTTAGAGGTAGCGGGAATACACTATCTACATACATTAGAACATTTTAGACTTTTTATCTTAAGCAATTCGAATCGGTGAGTCTCATTATACAAACATTTTATTTCAAAGTTGCAGAAATATCCTTTTATATCAAGTCGGTTTTGTCCCACAGTCACAAATTAATTCCCAGGATTATCAAAAGCGATCAGTAATGGACAATGAGACTACAAACCCTGGGTGAAAAGAAACAAGTCTCTATTACATAGAGGACTCGTAATCTGATATTTGACTGGAGAAATACAGGAACTTAGATGTCGCAGATTCTTGATTCATGTCGTATGTTACTCTTTGATAGTGTATGTGTCCATAGCACTGTAACATGAATTATATATCTTGGAGACCCACTGAGCGTATGTCAGGAAATTTTAGGCACCTAAGGAATTCCTCGCTTGCCTCACTCAAATGTATGCTGGGTGACATTTTGGTGAGCATGTGATGATTGCGCCATGAAATATATGGAGTCATAAAATCATGAACTTTGGTGTTCAAGGCGGATTGCACATGGTACAGTAGGGTTGAAATGTTACATATTGAAAATTAACAATGTGTACGATGTGAGCTCTGCTGGCTTCTCTTGTGCAATCTACTGTGACCACGGATCAGAAATTAAGGTGTGACTGCGAAAAAAGGTGATTTACACATCAGGTGGCCTGAACTGATCTCAGTCACTGATGTGATCTGTCCCCCTTGCTTGGGATCAATCACTCCTTCATGATTTCGTGTGAATGCTATGAGGAGAATATGTTATCAACTGGGAACGAGGTTCGCCGAACTGGTTCGGCGAACCTCTCCCGCGAACCACCCTCTGATGTGGTTGAAATGGTCTGAACGGTCAATGCCACCAAGTGTTACCAAATCTGAGTGTATTCCGAGCTTACGATGCTTGTTATTTTGGCATGCAGGTCCCGAAAAAAGTAGTACTTTGATATAGGTGCCGACTGACCGTGCAAACGTTGTTGGAATGTTTTGTCAGAATCAACCTATATTTTTACACCCTAATCAATGCGTACAATGAAACTGTATCTACTTTTTGTGAGTTCGACCGGCCCATGAGCAATATTGGTCTTTTACCAAACTTTGTTCATGTGTATTTTCAGGCAGAATCAGCTACAAATTTGGGAATTTCAAGTTATTGGTGTACTGCAGTGGTACCATGGTGCATTCGTGGAAATAATGCACATGGCAGTGGCTAGATCTTGTCCCAAAAATATTGTCATGTTGAGGATCAGGAGGATGAGAATTGTCATTTTAATTTTTAAGGGGGTTACAGCCACGAAGAGCCTCAGGAACACAACAAAGCACGTCAAGTTGCTCCGCTTGGCCCGTTTTGACTTGCCCGTGTAGAGGGAAAGGGAGTGGGGGTGACACTGGGTGACAGTTGTTGAATATCATTACTGTGGCAGTGTGATACAAATAGCAGCAAATTACGAGTCCTTAGTTTTACTAAGGAGTCATCTTTAATCTGAGGTGTCGCTGGTTAGCGCTGAATCTCGCGAACACATCTCTTGAGTGTTGTGGGAATTTAGATTTTGTATTCGCTTTCTTACCGTGGGATCATGGCTGTGCACTTTTTGTAGTCTTCATTTCCGGACTTTGCACGATCAAATCAATGCCGCCCGGCCCGCGTGAACCTTTTGGAACAACTACGGAAATATTTTGCACTCAGCTGCATTGGATTGTGCTGATGTTCGTCGTCTCCCAAGTTCGCTGTTACGAATCCTTAGTTTTAACTAATCGTCTTTAATCCAAGTTCTACGCAAGATCTCGGTTGAAGGATTGCGTGACTTTTTTCCTAATTTGGCTTTGGTGCTGTATAGTTTTAACTAACATGGCCGACTACGACTAATTTAAGTTCATTGCATATGTACTGACTATCCTTTGGGGTATTTAAAATACATTAATAATTATGTGATCACAGCATATATAGCCACATATGTAAAATTTGCAACAAAATGTGATAACTGCATATGATTCCGAAATATTTAACATAATACCCAGCTTACATATTTAGAATATGTTCCTTCCGCATATATCCTTGCCTATTTTGAATATGTAACAACATATGCGGCTCTTGCATATGTTTCTCACATATTTTACCTTTTGTGGGCATACATAATGTAAAATATTTCGGAATCATATGCAGTTATCACATATTTTGTTGCAAATTTTACATATGTGGCTATATATGCTGTGATCACATAATTATTCATGTATTTTAAATACCCCAAAGGATAGTCAGTACATATGCGAAGAACTTAAATTGGCCATGGTCTGCCATGTAAGGTTCTCAGATATTGGGAACGAAACATACTTTGTATTTGTTTTGTTACCATGGGAGCATTGCCACGGCAAATCTGGATATAATATACACACATATGTATTAGCTATCCTTTAGCATATTTAAAATATGTCAATACATTTGTGTGTCCAAATTATCTTATGTAAATAGTTTGGACATGCAAATGTATTATCATATTTTACATATGGGGAAGCATTTGCGGTCAATGCATATTTATTTAAATATTTTAAATATGATAAAGGATAGCTAATACATATGTGTGTATATTATATCCACCATGCCTGCCGTGTGTGGTGCATGTTTTGAAGACTTGACTTATGGACTTTGCACATATAATTTCTGGATGTGCATCACTTCAGAATGATTACAGAATACTTCAAACTCAGTGCTGATACTGGAGACATGGGAGATTATTTCCCTTGAAAATGTTTTGATTATCTCCCCAATAAATAAACTGACTAAGGTTTACCCTGCGTACATTGTAAATAAGTGATTACACAGTTAGGTTTTGTCTACTGTTTTGTCCTCCAAGTTCAACCTTATTATGTTCGCAAAAGACAATTATATTATCAATTGAGGAAATTCTGACCTAAACAATTATTCTGATCATAGACAAGGTAAATAGGTTAAGACAGAAGCAGATGTAATTAATTATTTTCAGAGAAAATAATCAATGAAAATGTGATTCTGGGTATCTTGCTCAATCATGATTCAACCCCCTCAGCACTACAATGAATCTGTAGGTGACCTACAATTCCAAATACCAAGGATTTTAGTCCTGGTAAAATTAGAACAGCAGTGTCAAGCATGGTTTCCATTGATTATTTCCTGGAGAGATAATTAATTACTGAATCTGATTCTGTCTTAGCCTATTTACCTTGTCCATAATTAGAATAATTTTTAATGTCAGAATTTAACTATTTCCCCAATTGATGATCTGTAATTACTTATGTACCATGTATATGGAGTAAACCTTAACCAGTTTATTTCTTGGGGAGATAATCAAAATATTTTTGATGGAAATAACCTTATATGTCTCCAGCGTCGCTGTAATAAATCACTTGCTTTTTTTTCTTCTTTCTTTCAGCTCCTGTCAGATCTTTCAGATTTTGCAAATGCACTGCTGGAGTTGTGGGAGTTATTCTTTGCATTCAGTTTCTTACTGTGGTAAACACCTGGGACATAGCAACATTTGTCTTTGTCTGTTATTATATTGTATTGCTGAGAAAAGAGTGGTGGGCAGGCCACTCTGGAATGTCTGAGTCAGATTTCATCAATAATTGTGTACCACAAAAATAAGCCAATTTCAGAATTTGATTATTTCCTCTGAAGAAAATCTAAATATGTAATTCTTGAATTCAATTCCATCTTTAGATATCTCTCCCATTACCAAAAGCATTGTATTATTTGCATGCAAAACATGAAGAGTATGAAAGTGACTAACACAGTGGGAACTGTGATATATGAAGACTCTTTATATGGGAATTATATGTCATCCCAATATGTTATGTAGGATCAAGCATTTAAATATTATCAATATTTTATGTAAGCAAAACCTTTATACAGCAACTTTGACATAAAATATAAGTTGCTGTAGAAATGGTCCCAATATATTGTGGGTTTTTCCATAGCTGCCTAGCATTTGCTACCATTGGCTCAGCCAGAGGATCTACGGCAAAACCCACAATATATAGGGACCATTTCTACAGCAACTTATATTGCATGCAAAAAAATCACCTATTCACGCTGTTTCTATATTATGTGCCATGAGTCTTTATAGGATATCTTATATTTTATGTAGAAAGTGCTGTATAAAGGTCTTGCCTACATAAATACTAATAATATTTAAATGGGTGATTCTACATAACATTTGGGGGATGACATATAGATTCCCATATAAAGAGTCTTTATATATCACAGTAGTTCCCACTGTGTAAATAGATTTTCTTTTTGATTTTTTGATTTTTCAGTTGTCTAATCAAGGCCAAGGACTCGTTTTTGCCATGCAAAGCATCGGCCCTCTGCCAGCAAGTACTGTTTCGTTAGCCTTGCGTCTCGTAGTTTTAGTCCTTTATCATTGTAATTCAGTCGGTTTTGTGGTCCGCGGTCCATAATATTGCAACAACGGTGACCAGCATTTGCCTCAGCTACTATCAGCCACAGGTTCGCGGTTTGAGGTTCGCGGTTCGCGGTTCGCCGAACCGGAGTCCCCGCGGATATCATATTCTGGCTATGAGCGGGAATTGAAGCGCAGAGCTCCTTCAGCCGGTCCAGGCTATCAAATGCATCCTCAAAGTAAATGTATGAAGCAGCTTCCTGATCCCACGTACATCTGCGGGTAACGCCCACCTCACGATCAGGATATGTGACAGTCGGTAAATCACCTAGGCCATGGTCCTTGGTTGATCAAGTTAGATATATTGCATCTCGAGAATTTAAAGACTGACGATGAAGAGACGAAGCACACAGGGATCCAACTTTTGCCATGGTGCGCGCCTTGAGTACCATTCCAATACTCTAGTAGTAGGGTTCAAAGTTGACGATTCAATGTCGATTCGGCAGGCGATTCAGAACCCGATTCAGGAGAAACTTTTGAGTGAGGTGAAGCGTGAGAAAGTGAATCGTCGGTGAATCATCGAAGCGACTCCTGAGTCGCTTCAACTCTCTGAATCGTGCTTCAGTCAAGTACCTTACACAAAATAAATAAATTTTAAATCACATATATTACTAAGAAACTTGAAAGTTGGACTCAGGCACCTGCCTCTCCGGTATCCGATGCAATCCTCTCCTTCTACGCACAAGAGCACAGTGTGGGGTTGACCAGATGATCGAAGCCTTCGCTTTCCATGAAGGAAGTGTTTGCGAGCATGTTTGACGCATGCGTTCCGGGATTTCATGAAGGCTTTGAGCAGCCGTTCCGATCACCGTGCCTTTCGACTAACCTTCTTCATGGTAGGCAGGTAGTGGTGCAGCTCACTGTGGGGAACGAAGGAGGCATATCATTTTTAGGCCAGTGAGTACTGTGAAAAAAGTGAAACTAAATTTAAGAATCTAGGTTGAAGCAAGGGTTGAATCGCGTCATTCAGAGTTAACAGCGCTTCGGTCTCGATTCACGGGCTCAATGGCTACTCGGAATCGCATCCGAAGCGTGCCCTGGATCGTTGCCGAATCGCCTACTTTGAACAGGACTACTGTTTCTCGAGTTACCCAGATGTCCTTGCCATTCCTCGTCATCTTCATCACCGACTTCGTGGGTTCCTCGAAGGCAACGTCATCATGGGAGAATCGACCAGGACCATTGATAAGTATGGTAATTTCTCTAACGAATAGCCTGTTGTCGACAATATCCTGCAGTTGAAACACATGAGTTTGGGTTATAATGAAACATGAACATAATGGCAGCCGAGGCCGAATGGCCGATGGTGATGACATTCAAGTTCAAACCGACAATCAAGCCTGATGTCAACAGGGTCTGAATTTAACGAGCACAAAGATAGGCTGCTAGAAGAGGACCGACAGTGTCCACAAAGGAGGATGAACATACAGATTCCTTCATGCCGATTAGTGATGTGCCGGGCCCGGCTTGGGCTTAAGCCTCGGGCTTGGGCTGGGCTTTAGAGGGCTTGGGCTTGCTGAAACTCAAGCCCGACCCTGAGCTGAGGGCCGGGCCTGGCTTGGGCTAACCCTAAGCCCAGGCTTGAGCCCCAGGCTTGGGCTTCCGAAATCTGAAGCCAGGCCCAAGCCCACTGCAAGCCCTCGTCAGGGCTGGGCTGGGCTTGGGCTTGGATGGGCTCGGCTCGGTGGGCTCAGGGCTTGAAGCCCGGCCCAGCACATCACTAATGCCGATTTAAAAGGACGTGCTCGTTCAATACCGCAGCATCTGTGATTTGGTGTGTCGCCTGCCAACACCTCTCCCACATGCACGTTTCCGCTTGAATATTAAATAAATGGGCGATGGTCGGCTCCCAAGTCTCCTTGTCTGTGGAGGACATCAACAAGTTGGTTCATTGGATTGTCAATGAACGCACGAGTAGTTTGACAGCGTGTCCGAGTATCAGTGCGATGGCATCGCTGTTTCCATCGTCTGAGGAACCTATGGGCCTGTATCGCTTGAAACTGCAATTCATGCCATTGGTGACTGGCCCAAAAAATGTGAATTTTTCCACGGTGAAGCAAGGCTCATGATTGCCCATGCTGCTATGAAAAACATTGTGCTTCGTATAACCAGAAAAGACTGACCATATCGAAAGAAAATTATCAAGTGTTTAGCACTCAGCTCACGGGGGAGTGCTTATAAGCTATGTGGATATCTGATTGGAAGAACATCTAGGATTCACGGCAGATGATTAAGGAGAAGCCTTCTACGACGCTGTGTTCGGGTCCCAGCACTCAGATAACAATAGACTCAGAGAAGTATTGTCAGAAGCAACCTCTCAAACGAAAGTTGCATGCTGTTGCGGTCGTATACAGTATAAGCCCGTGTCACAGCCAATGCTATCATGATGGAGTGACTGAACACCGTGAGGTCCGATACCGTGCCTGTTGGTGCCCGTCGCGATCGCATTACGGATCTGCGCTGATCATTTCTTGAAATGGATACGTAGGTCGACATGTTGGCGTTCACTCTAATCCGCCACTTTCAATTTACTAGGTCCTTCAACTTCAAGCTTCAAGTTGAAGTCACGGTGGTGGACCATGTCATTCCCGCTTGGTGGGACAATAAGCACCGCACTTGCTATTTAGCAATTCGTTACCCCTGAATTGGTAAGCAGGTAAGTTTATTCCGGGGTCCCATGTGCTGTACTTGCTTCGATCTTTTATGATGGCTTTTGCAAACTCCACAAGTTCACCCCAACGTCTCTCTCACACCTTCTTGATAGTTACAAATGGACTCGGACAAAGTCATGGCGAAGGACGCGTAAGTATCTCACAGCTTCTGCTATAAATCTACTGACTTTATCTCAGGCTGCTGACCTTTTACTTGCACTTGTTTTCCATTTGTGAATCATTACAATACTCTAAGAAATTGTTGATCGGCGCTAATTGATCATACAGCTATTTTGTACTACGACTGGATGCTGACCTTGGACCTTGAGATATCAAGCATATGGAAAAGACCTATAAAAGCGTCTACAATATATTTTATCCTAAACCGATATCTCAGTGTCATTGGCTATGTGTTTATCACTATCTTCGTCATAAAACGGCAGTCTTTGCAGGTGAATATGTGCCAAGATCCTATTGAAGTTATCTCACGCCTCATATTTTGATCTCGGAGGTACGAAAGCTCAACGCCAGAGCATTCAAATTTTCATATGAATGTCAAATTCATTGCAGTTGCAAGATCTATGACCTTTCTCACCAATTATTTATAATAGTCAACCAACTGTTAGTCTGTGGTGAGTTATCAAAGGACTCGGAAACGTGGTCAGTGACAAAGTTACCCAAGTGTTGCTCATACTGCACACGTGGGCACTATATCAACTTAGCACTTCGATCCTCCTGTTCATGATATCCATTACATTGATCTTACTGGGTGTGGCATCTGTAAGTTTCATCTCATTTTATCACCCATCGTGTTTGAAGTCAAAGTCTGGCAGTGGTCGCAAGTGGGACAACAAAACGAATATGTAACTAATTTCACGGGCTGTGATGTCCTTGATTCAAGCAAAAGGTTTGCTTTACTCTTTATGCATAATTCTGTCCAACGTACTCACCCTAAATAAAAATTTGTAGTGCTTCACGTGAGTAATACATCCACGCACAACAGAGTTCTAATTGACTACCTTACGAGTAGATGTCGCAGCGGCATGGGAAGCTCTACTCGCGTTCGACTCCTTGATCTTCATCCTCACTGTTCTCAAAAGCTATAATGGGAGATATCAGCCCCGTTTTACCTCAGTGAGACGAATCAATATTGTTTCACTTATACTCCGAGATGGTATGTTGGCCAATGAGCCCTTACGCTGTTGTGAAACAATTTGAAATCCTTTTCATTGCTCAGGTGCTACCTACTATGCATGAGTACACTCGTTCGCGCAAAATTCTCACACTGATGGCACTTGTTGAAGTGTCATGGCCTTAGCGAATCTTGCAAACATTCTGACATTTTATGTATGTGAGATACCTCTACTGAATTTCTCTGTCTGCTGAAGCCTATCAACAGCTTGCTAGAGTATGTGATCACATGTACAACCTTTCAAATTTCAGATCCTCACTGTCTCTGTAGCCCACGCTGAGGGGCTGCTTGTCATTATGTGCTAGTTGGTACGTCCCATTTTGAAACCCGGGCAAAATATCATGGCCTAAGCCAACTGATCACAGCATCAGCGTGACTATGATGTCCCGCTTCATGCTAAACCTCCACTCCGCAGCCTCCGCAGGCATCTTCTCTACTTTACCCACCTCAGATGCGTCTAATGGCATGGCGTTCACCCCACGCGTGCCGAACAACCTACCATTTGTAATGAATACTAGTTATCACACGGACGTCGAGATGCCGAGACAAAGTCTCCAAGTAGATGGAGATTTTATCGCGCGAGCAGGACCTCACGATATTGAGATGGAGCAAAGAAATGACCCGTAATATACATCGAGGGCTGTATTTTTTTCACAATATGTCACTCATAGGATTAATCCTATGCTGTAGTTTATAATTAATTCTCGTACACTTGTATGATACAAATCCAATCCGATCCTAAGCAATCCAGCTAATCCAAGTAAAATCTAAGCTGCATGTATACCATCAAATATTACGCCAGCCAATCCCATCCCATCTTATCCCATCTCAACCAAGCCTATCCGATCTTATCTGATCTCAGAGGGTGGGGGTGGGCAAAGCGCGACCTGCTTTCTTCCGTGCAATGTCATAGGCCTCGGAGCACTCGTTTTCCAGGCCACGGTACATGCAGGCTTTCTTGTGGGCGTACGCCTCTGCACCCGGACCAGAAGGAGCACCTGCAAGTTGAGTCCAGACATCCGCCATGCGAGTATGTGACAACACGGTGCGCTCAAACTCAGCTTCGAGGATTTCTACCTCTTCGCGGAAACGATCTCGATCTGCTCGGTCTCGGAACCACTTGACCCGATCCACTTTGAAAAAAAGAAATTATGCCAATCAGATATAGTAAATGCGACGGGGAAATTATGACTCACTGTCTAAGCTCCATTCTTCCTCTTTTTCTTTCGACAGTCCTCGAGGCGCCACAACATGCCAAAACCAAGGATCACGCCTTTTACTGTCCCCCCATGCTCCGTACCACGCTGACGTTTTTGCCCCAAAGCTCATCGTCTCGTAACTCGCGCCAATGTGAATCTGTCTCAGATATGCCAAGAGAAAGCATTGCGTTCCGTGATCGTCGATATGTCCTAACGATATTCTTCTCGTAAGTTATCGCCGATTTTGAGATACAATATATTTAGGCAGATTCGGCCGGGGATTCATCCGTTGTCGGGTTGTTGTTGGTGGTTGGCGTCTCGTTTGATGTGGGAGATTTGGTCTTGGTCTTGAATTTTGATTTTGCGGGGGCTTATGATTTTGAGGCGGGTTCGGCTGCTGACTTTCCTTCTTCGCGTTCGGAGACAGATTCGTAGGAGGAGTAATCTTCTGGGACTGTTGGAAGACGGAGAAAAGTTGCAATTAGCTTCCGATACAAATATCAACATACGAGACGAAGGGACAAAAGGGGGGAAGGGGCAGACCCAAGCGCAAGGAACCAAAGCGAACACACTAATAAAAAGCAAAGAAAAAACCCACCCATATACCCCTTCTCATCAGAATTCGTCCAGCTCTTCTCAACCCTCTGTTTCTTTAGCCCATTCCTACCCACGGGTCTAACTTTCTTCGGTTTCCGTTTACGTGGGGGCGGCTTTATATTCAGGTCTTCGTCTGCTGCGGCCATCTCCATGTCCACGTCTTCGTCAACATCTTCTGGAGGAGAGCCGGAGGCGGTAGATGGGTTCGTGGTGGATGGTGGGTTGCGTGGTACGCGTATTACTTGGTCTGTAAACGGTTTGAGCGTACGTGAATATAATATTCTGAACGCCGCCATTAAAAAAATAAAGGGGGAAATGGAATGTGGGATAGGATAGGTAAAACATACCATCATCAACGTCCATTATAGCTCTCAAAGCTCTCAAACTCCTCTCAGCCTTGTCATCGTCATCCGTACTCGCACCAACCTGCTTCACCTTTCCCTTCTGCAGCCGTTTCGTCGGAGCCGGTTCCTCCTCGTCATCTTCATCGGATGAGAAGATAACACCTCTCTTGACGCACGCTGAGGACGTTTCTTTGGCGGAAGGCGCTTTATGGGCGCTTTGGATTGGGGTTTTGGTTGTGGTTTGGTTTGAGGTTTTGGTGGGGCGGAGTCTTCTTCTGAGTCAGAGTCGGAGTCGGATAGAAGTGCCTCGGTGGATTTAGGTTTTGTCCCGCGCTGGAGATGGATAATGATAGTCGTCAGCATTCGTACAGGTGAGGGAAGAATGAATTGCAGAGATGGATTACCTTGTCGTCTAAATGTCTAATCCCTCGATTAAACCCATTAAGTCAAAGGTAAATACTAATATCTTATAAAATTGAAGATGAAAGCAGATAGTTACTGGTGAGTTGCGAAATATGACTTGGATAGAAGATGAAATCCTCACGGATCACTTGCTAACGGTCTATCAACAGCAGCCTTCTTGATACCATCCATCGTGGTGGTATGGGCGGATGATGGATTGGTCACGAAGCATGGAGCCGTACTCCACTCTTGAGAAAGGTAGGATTTAGTCAGTTGAACGCTGGAAAATAAACTGGAGGTCAGTAACGTGAAATGAAACTGACAGAGTGGGTTATAGTATTTCCTCTGAATGGAGATACCGAATGTGAGCATTCGTTGATAAGTTATAATTGGTTCAAGGTATCTGAAAGTCAAAAGCTGCAAGATAGGTGTATTATGCAATTGTAACCGTCTAAATTCGTTCAGGCTATGCCAGACAGAAAATCAGAAATCGCGAACAGAAAGCAGTAAAACGCACGTACCTTTGCAGACGGCGAATCAATGACTTTCCCGACATGCTCAAGTGTATCAATTGCAGTTTCGTATAAAGAATACCAAGAGACACCCCCGTCATAGATCTGGTATCTCATGGAATACTGTATCGAGTATCATCTGCGAGAGTCTACGAAAATGAGATCGTCAGCCAATATATAAAAAGGAGGGAAGGGATGGGTATCAATCGTACTTTGCCTCAACGGCTTGTCAGCCTTGCCCAACTTGCTGTGCGACGTACTCTATCGCAATGACAGAATAGGGCTCAATGACCTGCAGAAGATCTTGTTCGAGAAGGGTATCGCACGGAGCGGCGAGATGCAAGCAGATAGTCTGGTCTGAGGAGAGCTCTATTACATGATATAAAATAATGGTCAGGGAGGTCAAAGGAAGGGACAGAATGCGGAGAAGGCTCACCACCTTTGTAATCCTTCAAAGCTTTTTCGAAATCCGACAAATTCCGATCTTGTCACGCCCCGTGCAATAGCCCTCATGCTCTCCACTTCACTCGTCACTCGGCTGTGCACTTGACCGCCAATTTGATCAACAGGAATTGTTATGTCTTCCGGCTATCGAACAATCATATTATCATTAATTTAAGAAATTTTAAAAACCTGTAAATGTACCACCCGAACGACGGAAAGACGACTCACCCAAATTCAACACAACATGACACAATAACATATACTTCAATGCCCCCAACACGCCCTTCCCATCATCATGTGAGCCGATATTCTGGAACGCCTCCAAGAGCAAGAATGAAAATCGTGAAAGGGAATGTATACGATAAAGCCAGCAAAAGAGGGGGCCACATCACATAATTATGTATCTGAAAAGTCCAAAGCGAAGCCTGTACCACGGGGCTCTACCGGAGGACATTCTTCAGGAAATTCCACGGCCACTTCAAAGTCTATGAGGTACACTCGCGGACGGGAGGCAGGGATCGACATGGTGCGCATGGATTCCGGGTGCCACTGGACCAGAAAGTTATCGTGAAATGCATCCTAGCAACCGGTGAGCGATGGAACAAGCAAATCTTGGATCCGAGATGGATTGCTTACTCTATGAGCAATGTTCGATGCGTGAATGAAAGCAAGTGCCTGGAGTTTGTGGAAAACCAATGTCAAACCCAAAAGACTCGGATGCCAGAAAGTCTTATTCACTTCCAATGCCTGTAATAACATGTCCATAACGTCTCCGACTGAGTTTGAAGGCCAGTAACCAAATACTTCCTCCATCCTCGCGCCTACCCTTGGAAAAATTCCGAAGACAATATCATCCAATCGGAACTCGGCGAGCAGAGGCAGGGTGTGGTTGTTGCTGAGCAGGCTAGAAGATCCCGTCGCAATGTTTCTAAGGATATTTAGATGCCCATGTCCATCGTGTTTCACAACAAGAACACGGACTGCCACATTATAACCATCGCGCGTACGAGCAATACGTGTGAGGGCATTCTTTGAACAATCCGTCAGGAGAGCACCAATACTCGGTAATGAAGAAAACGAACGGCGTACATGAAATATCTTAACCTGCTGGCGGCACCTATGCCATCAGCCACTCCTCGATTAGATGACGCGTACGCGTATCCATTTGCGAGAGGAAAACCTTCATTTGGTGCCTCGACTGTGGACTCGAAGGCGACTGGCCATAAAGCGAGCCCTCCCCTTCGGAATACTTTGTACAAGGGTTCCCAGATTCTAACTTCGTCCTTGTGTCTTCTGCCAGGTATTCTCCAGCTATCAAGGTTATCAGGTAGCTTTGGGAATTGATTGAATTAGCAATCTGCAAAACAAAACAAAAAACATAGGCAATGTGAACACTGAACCTGTCGCCTTATATTACGAGCGGCAATGTCGCGCCAGAGCAGGTAGAACCCAGAAATTGCGACTCCGGTTAGGCTGACAACAATAGTCTGTATAAACAACGAAGCCAATGGCATGGTAAATGAAAACAGGCGACTTGAACAACAGTCACATTTGACAGCACGTGGAAATCAATCTCAGAATCATGTGACTGCGTGCTGTAAGGTTGGTTTCTCTAATGAGCTGAGTTTCAATTTCGTCGGAAGTTGCCATTGCCAGAACTAGGTAGGCACAGGCAGGTATGGTGCACGCAGTCGCAACTATCATCTTGAAAGTGAACGTCTCCAATCCTGCTGCACACTAATCTGAACTGATCTAGATCCTTCTTTATGCAGGAGGGCCGAGTATCTTCGTCGGAGTCACATTGGACTCACATCACACCGCTTTTTATATAGTTTCACGCAGGAAGTTCATTCATGACACAATGAGATGTTCGCAAATGGGCATGAGTCATCGCGTCTACAAGCAAGCTGTCATGGTGTGGGCGTATCTGCGCTGTGCTCTGACAGACATGTGTCAGTCTTCTCGCTTACAACGGTTTCCCCTCAATTCGTTCCTCTAATGATAAACCCACGCGAGACAAAGTCATTGAGCTCTTTCGAGGCCTACACGCCTTATATGCTCATAATCTACTCTTTATGCGCATGTCGGTGTGATTGACAGGTAGACACGTCACGTACGGTCACATCAGGAGCCAAATTGGGAAGATACGATCCAACGAGCGAGTGATTCCTTCGTGGACAACATCGAATACAATCCAAGCCCGTTGCTCCGCTTTTATTATCTTTCTGCCTATACCATTCCACCCAGCTCAACACTCTCTTTCTGCTTGCTCTCCGGCTCATCCCTTACCCGAGTCCCGCTCACCCTTCTGTCTCGCTCCCTACTCGCCCCCAGCATGGGCAACTGCACTTCCACCTTGGACTGCCAGGCCAAGGCCCACTCGGATACCATTGATAAAGAGATCGAGAACAACAGCAAAAATTTCAGAAAAGAATGCAAGATCACGGGTGGAGGTGTCTTTCCAATGATGCCCCGATCAAGCCGTAGCTCCGTCGTGTCGCTGTACAAGCAAAATACACAGGCGCTTAATTGCCCAACCTTTTCAACCGTCGTGCTCAACGATGGTTCACATTGGTCGCGTCGCGGTGTGCTGTTTGCCACGGCTTTCCATTTGCGCCTCATTGTAAATTCACTTATGCTGACAACTCCTCACCTTTTTCTCCCTCTACAGGCTCAGGCGAATCTGGAAACTCGTCAATAGTCAAGCGGATGAAAATTATTCATCAGAATGGGTTCTCTTGGGAGGAGCTCCTCACCTATTGGATGACGGTTTACCGAAATCTAGTCGACTCGGCGCAGGCAATTGTCCTTGCTATGAGAAAGATTAGGATTGATTGCGAAACACCAATTAATCGCGTAAGTTGACTCTCCTATCTTTCTTTTCTTTTTCTTTTCTTTTGGGGGGGGACTTGGGTTTGTGCGCTTTTGGGTACGCCACCCTTTCGTTTCGATGTCTCCCGGCTTTCTTCCCCTTTTATCTTTGTGTTCCTGCTATCTTCGTCTCACACTACTTCCATCGCGGGTATATCTTGGTTTTACATCTGCCAACGCGGCATATTGTCTTCTCGTCTCTCTCCCGCCTCTTTACACGTCCTGACTCTCCTTCCCTCGGACAAATTGTGATCGGATAATCGACTACCACATCGCCACCGACCCCTCCTCTCTCAACAAAAAGTCGCCTTCCAGTGCCATCCCAGGCCCAGCCACCGTCGTCAACGGTGTCGATGTCAGCGGTATCGGCAACGGGGGCGGCACTGCAGAAGGCTTCGTGTTTGACCCGGAGATCGCATCGCTCATACATCAGCTCTGGCAGGATCCCGTTATTCCGAAGGTGATGGACCACAGTAGTGAATTCTACTTGATGGATTCTGCGAGTTAGTAAGTGATGCTTCTTGATTTTCACCTGCCTTTCCCTCCTCTCTCTCGCTTTCTTCTTGGCGCGGGCGGGGTGAGGTCATTCCGCGTAAGGTCGTCTATTGGGAGTCGAGACCATTCTGCCAATTTGTCCTAAAAGAGGATGATTTAGCCTTACGGGGTTACCTTTTTGTCATGCTCGTCATAGTCGCTCTTGAGGATGATCGCTGACTTAGCATTTGCCTCCCTCTTGTAGCTTTTTCAACGAGGCGCTAAGAATCGGCGAGCAAGATTATGTCCCGACGGAGACAGATGTTTTACGTGCTAGACAGAAGAGCACTGGTATCACTGCGACTCGCTTCAACATGGGGCAGCTATTGTAAGTACACACACTTTGTTCCCAGGCGCTATCCACTTTCTCCCCATTCTTTTGTGATCTTGTGCTGATACTTTCGTCCTATCTTACAGAATACACATGTTTGATGTTGGCGGCCAATGTTCGGAGCGAAAGAAGTGGATCCATTATTTTAAGAGCGTAACCAGTATCATATTTTGTACTGTGCTCAGCGAGTACGATCAAGTGCTGCTGGAGGAATCAAAGACAGTGCGTCCCCGTTTGTCATCCCCCCCCTTTTCGGTATTCTGATGCCATGATCGGTACTGCAGAACAGAATGGCCGAGTTTCTTGTGCTATTCAAGAGCGTTATCAACTCTCGTTGGTTCCTCCGTACGTCAACAATCTTATTTATCACCAAGATCGACGTTTTCAAAAGTAAACTGCTGAAGGTTCGTCTGCATCATCATCTTTTCATTCCGAACTGACGCTTCCGTGTCGTTACCGTTTTACAGGTCCCACTCGAAAAGTACTTCCCCGAGTACACAGCGGGATCAGACATCAATAAGGCTGCAAAGTACATCTTATGGCGTTTCATGCAAGCTAATCGGGCACGGTTGAGCGTATACTCCCAGTAAGTCTTGCTTTTCTGTCGTCGTGTCGGAGTTACGATGCTAACTATTTGCGTGGTGACTGCAGCCTTACACAAGCAACGGATACCATCAACATCAGATTAGTCTTCGCCGCAGTGAAGGAGACAATACTACAGAATACCCTGAAGGACTCGAGGATACTGCGATATGCTTTTCGTCTTTGTTTCTCTGCTGGTAAGTCTTGTGCCCGTGTATTTTACCAAATCTTGTGGTCTGACGTGGGTAATGCGCAGGTCTTCTCATCCTGTCCGCGCATCTCTCTTCTCGTACTTAATCGCGGTCCTATATGTCTCCGTATCTCGGGGGCTTCATCGTCCATCCTTAATCGTCTTGCAATTCACCATCGGGCAACCTCATCCTCGTCCACTGCATCCGCGGCATCAACAGACAGATTCCTTGGCACCATTTTCCCTCTCGTCGATGCATCTACATCTATAATCTTTGCGTACAATTTACCTTCATATCTCGGGAATGCCGCCAGCTAGCCCTTACTTCATTTCATCCTTCTTGGTTTCTCACCGTATTACTTCCTCACGATATTTGTCAGTGCTGGTGTTTGGACGCGTGATATATGCCCACACACACATCTTACTTTGACTCTCGTTTTGCCATGTACTCCTATTCTTTGCCCCTCTTGACATAGCTTAGGGAAGATATACATTACGGATTGCATGGATAGAATATGCTTGCAACACCATGTCGATCCACTAAGTTATTGCGAGGCAGAATGCGTAACTGAAAATTTGAAGCACAGCTTCTTCCGGCGATCGCGAGTTCCTTTGGGCGCCATCATAATAACCTACCTTTCTCATGGGTAGAGTACGGCTCCGTGCTCCGTGACTAATCTGTCATCCGCTCATACCACCACGACAGATGGTGTCAAGGAGGCCACTTGTGACGTACCGCCACAACCACGTGTGACGCCGCAGTCACTACGTCAGGCTGGAGGTATGTACGTTCAACCATTGTCTACTCTGCCTTACGAAGTTAAACCACCCATAATTAGACAAAAGTTCGCTCAGCCTACATAGACAAGCATTGTACAATGGCCCTCAAGCGCATTAACAAGGTTCGTCTTTTTACTTCCATCTCAAGCTTGCACGATAATCTGATCCGGCGTATTTTCTGGTCTTGATCTCCAGGAATTGATTTACCTCGGGTCTGATCCACCCTTGTCATGCAGCGCCGGTCCTACTGGCGATAATCTGTTTCAATGGCAAGCAAAAATCGTCGGCCCCGTGGGTCCGAACTCTTATATGATGGTTGTTTCGAATTCACATCAAATGGATCATGTAGAGCGATTCGCCTTACGCGGGTGGCATTTTCTTTCTCTCAATCCAGTTTCCTACGGACTACCCTTTTAAACCTCCCGAAGTCAGTTTCACAACAAAGATCTATCACCCAAACGTGACTGCCGACGGGTCTATTTGTCTCAATATTTTGCGGGATTGGAGAACTACACTTACCACTCGGCACAGTATGTCTTTATCTGATCCTCAATCGTATTGTTCTCAATTTTTCAGTCCTTATTTCCGTTTGCTTGATGCTCATGACTCCCGACCCGGCATTAGTGGCTGATTTCGCCCATTTGTACTGGACAGATATGACCCGATACGAGGTGACGGCGAGAGAATGGACAAGGAAGTGTGTATTTTATTGCAAATGTTCTCCATTATCATGCTTATTTCATATGTCCCACCAGGTACGCCATGTAATCCAGAGTCATCACCAGACGCTAATGGGGAAGCAAGCAACAAACAGCGGATGTGGGAGATCAAATATGTATGGAAATGAATCAAGTGAGATGAGATGTGGAAAAGGGAGAGGGAAAATATGTGGTAACAACCAAAGGGTCGCAGTGATATGATGCTGCCAACAGCAGTAGATGAAGTCGTCATTTGCTAAATAGACGCGCAACAAACAAGTCAGATTCGAAAATAAAATGAAAAAAAGACGTAAAGTATCATCTAGTGCTCCGCATTCTCCCCTTCACGATCGAACTAACCAGCCCATCGGCGACAAGCGCATCTATCCAAGACAATGAAGTAGCGGACACCGGATGCACGCTCGACTCGGGCGCCTCACTGTTGCCACCCGTATCTTTTGAGCTGAGCAAGTACGGATCTGAATCAGTCGAGTCTTTCCGGAGCGAGTGGGTGTCAGCGTCAACGTCACTGGGGCCGTCTGGAAGGGATGGTGAATATAACCGTCCCAGGAGAGGTGCATCAAAAAAAGCATACTGCTCCCCCTCCCCGCGCCGCGATCGAAAACCCCCACCTCCCCTTCAAGAGGTCGATCTCCCCCTTGCCCGACTTGAATTACTCTACCTCTGCCTATTACTATTCATTTTCGACTCAAACCCTTGAGTCGAAACATAAATTATATAGGAATTTGTATAACCTTCTCTTGCGAAGTCAATTGGCATACCGGTGACGGATGACGGATGACGGATGGCGGAGTGAGTGTCATGCAGTTGATAATGGTCATGATTAAATGACTGACGCAGTTTTTTTTCAACCGTAGGAATTTGTATAACTTTCTCTTGCAGAATGGATTGGCATACCGGTGACGGATGACGGATGGCAGAGTGAGTGTCATTTAGTTTGATAATAGTCATGATTAAATGACTGACGCAGTTTTTTTTCAACCGTAGGAATTTGTATAACTTTCTCTTGCGGAATCGATTGGTATATCCGTGACGGATGATGGATGGCGGAGTGAGTGTCATGTAGTTGATAATAGCCACGATTAAATGACTGACACAGTTTGTTGCAGACATAGGAACTTTTATAACCTTCTCTTGTGGAATCGATTAGTATACCGGTGACGGATGACGGATGGCGGAGTGAGTGTCATGTAGTTGATAATAGCCATGATTAACGACTGACTCAGTTTGTTGCAGATGTAGGATGGTGGCATATGGATTGATGGATGTGTATAAGAAGAGAGATGCGCGAACAGGATGAACAAAAACAAGAAGACATGCGCATTACCTATGTCAGACTACGAGATTGGGCATAATAGACAGACACAAGACTTACCGCCAGACGACATTCATATTACATATCTCCGAGTCCTTCGGGTCGTTCTGTAGTATTGTCTCCTGCACTGCGGCGAAGACCGTGCCCGATTAGCTTGCCTGAAACGCCATAAGATATACTTTTCAGCCTCATTGATGTCCGGTCCGGCTGTATGCTCGGGGAAATACTTTTCGATTGGGACCTTTAAAATGACAACGACGCGGAAGTGTCAGTTTGGGATGAAATCTTCGTATACGCAGTAAATGCCAAGTAGGGTTCTCGCACCTCGCTAAACTTTCCGAGCGGCTGGTTGAGCTAGACGAGACAAATCACGCAAAATTTAGCATTAATTTGCAACCAGTTGCAAGTATTGTCAGGCAGGTATCATTGTACAGCAAGATATATTAGCAAGAAGGTAGTACGTGCGTGGTTGAGATAGATGCAGAGAAAACGAAATATCAAATCGGCTATCAAAAGAATTAGGCGTGTAGTTTAGAAACAACCAGAAGCAACTTACTTGCCTCTTCACGCACGTACAGGCACCCCAAATTGTGCCCGTAA
The DNA here is from genome assembly GCA_000827315.1 of Piloderma croceum F 1598. Taxonomy (NCBI): domain Eukaryota; kingdom Fungi; phylum Basidiomycota; class Agaricomycetes; order Atheliales; family Atheliaceae; genus Piloderma; species Piloderma croceum. The sequence goes on along the minus strand of KN833056.1, from coordinate 6,565 downwards.
GTGTCGTAATTCTTCCTCCAGCTCCAAGCGCTTCGTCGTCTCTTCCTCTGCCTTCCTCAATGCCGTTTCTTCGTTTCTTCTCGCCGTCACCGTGTTCCTTCTCTCTTCCTCTGCCTTCTGCATCTCCTCCTCTGCCTTCCTCAGTGCTTTTTCTTCGTTCTTCTTCGCCTCCTCCGCCTCAGTTTTCGCTTCCGCCGCCTCAGTTTTCGATGTCTGTGCGGTCTCCTCTGCGGCACGAATATTCTCTCGCATCTGTTTAATCAAGTTAGAATGACTCAGTGACTGATTTCAGACATGGTCATACCTGTGATATAGTCTCAACCTTTGATATATCGAGTATTCTCGCCGACCATGACTCTTCAATAAACTTCAGGTCCTCTTTCGAAACATGACATGGTACCGGCAGCACCCTGGCATGTTTTCCGCGTTTGCTATAAGCTTCTCCCACCGTCACCTCGGATGCTGGGTATTTCTTCCTGATGGACTCATAGATCGCCCGAGCGTACCAGTAACATTGCTTAGATACAGGATTGTATAGCTTTGCCCGTGAAGATACTAATGGAAGTAATCCCGCCAACTCGGCCAACGAAAGGGGTGTATCAGGAGGAATTTTAATGCTACACACAAGTACAGGATCATCGTCGATCCATGAGTTGATTGCGACGCGTTTACCATACGCGGGAACAACCACGCGATCGTAAGCAACATTGGATGAGAGTGAGGCGGTAAGGTCAGCGCGGGAGTCGGATGGTGAAGGTGAGTGCGATGAGGTGCCGTCACGTCCGCCAGCATTCCGATCGGTTAAGACCCATGATGTCCGCCCATCTACGTTGACCTCAAACATAATGTCTTCATGATTCTTTCCGTTATTGCTTTTGGAGTGGACAATGCTTTGAACTTGAGCATGGCGGGCATAGCCAACGTTCTCGGCAACCACAGCATTTCCGCACCAGGTACGGACTGAGTCTTCCAGGGTGCTGTCTGGCAATAGCGTCAGCACAGAAGGGTTGGGTGGTTGACTAGACATGAAGTAGTAGATTCTCGCAAAGACAATTGCAAGCTGAGCACGAAAATGGCGAAACGGCATGAGTCCACAACAGAGAGGTAAATATCGGAAATGTGCCAGGCAAGTGCAGGCAAAGGCGTGTGTTCAGGAGGACCTTCCCAGAATGGAAGTTGATCGATGCCTTCAAACGGCAAGCGTCTACTATGCTCGTCGCTTTCTGCTCTTGCCCGAGTTGACCACCGCAGAAGCGTAACGTTTATCACCCAAGGCTCTGTGGGTCTCATTTAGGGCTGAACACACCTGGGCGGACTTGGGGTTAGTAGATTGTCCTGCTCGTCTACCACTCCTTATCGTACACAGCTGCTCCTCGCCACTACGTAGCGCCCGAGCAATTGAAAATGAGGATAGCCAGTGACTCCGACCAACTTCCGCTACAATAAGGTCGTAAACTCTACCCAAATAATCACCACATGTCATCCCTACCTTTTGCACTCAAGTATTGTGATACCATGGTACACTATCCGACTGTTGGATAGTCGGACGGTAGTACGGTATCACAGTACCTATACCCAACACATAGCACCATCTTCTCATGTTTTCCCTGTCTGTCGAATGTTACTCCGTCCTTATAGACTTACTTTCCAAAAGGCTGTCCATCCGCCAAAGCTCTTCCACTATGGCTGACAGTTCAGACCGTGACACAGTTGCCCAACACACCTATTAATGACGCTGTCCAGCGCAGCAATATATCCCAGCAAGACAGGATCGTTACGTGAGTAACTTCCTCCACCCATGTGCGAGGTTGACGTTCAACCGTGTTATCTATTAGGGTTATGGGCCCTACCGGCGCCGGAAAAAGTACTGTAAGTACTGACCTTTTTCTCGACTACATTCAGTCATCGTGACACGTACACAGCTTATCGACGTCGCTACCGGACAAGACGGCCACACTGTTGGGCATAGAATGAAGTCTCACACATCGGATATTCGATCTGTCAGAGTGCCCCATCCTACCCTTGGCCATCCTATGATCTTCGTTGACACCCCTGGCTTCGATGATACATATAAGTCGGATACGGAGATTCTGACCATAATCGCTAACTGGCTCGTGAAAACGTGAGTCTATCGCGTCGACCGACTCGTATAAAGACTGATCGACTGTCTGGTAGCCACAAAGGGAACGGTAATCTCGCAACAATCATCTGCTTGCACCGCATCACCGAAAATCGAATGGCCGGATCACTTTTGAAGAATGTGAGAATGTTCGTCAGTTTATGCGGTCAGGAGGCGATGCCCAATGTCGTTATCGCAACGACAATGTGGGGTGAAGTCAAGACGGAGAACGGAGAACGCCGCGAGAAAGAGCTGAAGGAAACCTTTTGGAAGGATTTGTTAGATGAAGGATGCAGAGTCGAGCGCTTCGAGGACACGTACGAGTCCGCATGGCTTATCGTCGACCGTCTTGCTATGGAGGATCGGGCCAAGATGCGACTTACACACGAAATGGTCGACCGCTGATTGACGCTCCAGCAGAGCGAAGCAGGGATTACCCTCAACGACAAGCTGAAGAGAGTGATAATAGCTCGGAAGGAAGCGTCGCGCAGGCTTCGTGCTCAGGCTAAGAAGCAGGATAACCCACTTATAGTGCAGGAGTTGAACGTACAATAGGCAAAGATTGACGAGCAGATTACAAAAACCGCAGGCGAACTTCAAAATTTGAAGATACCTTTTGCCGCCCACATTCGCAAATTTGTGTCGAGCCTTAAACGATAGGCGAGTTCTTTGATCGCAGTAGCTTCGGCGTTCTGAGTCCCCATCTCATTCTACGGGAATCTCCAAGTAATTCTTAGGTCGGGTGTGGTGACTTTCTCTGTACCCAATATATCATTTTTCTTCATCCGATCAATGCGATCGCAACCTCCATCTTGAAACTTTGAAGTTTTTCGAAGCTCGAGATAGTGGAAAAGATGTGTGTCCGGGAACATGAGTTTGGTTTCGGATGCCGGCGCCGGCGGCCTACATGGTAGATCGCAAAATATTATTCTCTAACAACTTGACTGCTCGTTCCGAAGACTCAGGGACGAGATTATGCTTCGAAGCTTGCATGGATGGAGAATGGTTTGGTTGTTCATAGAGATAAAGACGTTCAGTTATTGTCGATGCCGTAGAGGCTATACTATGTGTGAATTACATTGATTCTCACTTCATCTTCCGTTCCGAGTCTTGTAGCAAACATTTTGTAACTCCTAACGATACCAAATCAACCAAACCAATCATCTTCCAAAAGGTCTTCACAGCTATGTTCAATCTAGTAAAATATGAATACACAAGACATCTATTGGCAAAGCAGCTGGCAACACACCCATGATGCAAGGATGCCAGCTATCATGTCCGGCGGCATGTCAGGAATGACCATGTTGACACCAGTCTCCTGGGGAGCAGCTGAATACGAACGATCTGATATCCTATATGAAGCTCCTTTGCCATTTGAATTGACATTAAGCACAAGGAAGAGCCATTCGTAACCGTTTGTCAATGTACCCCGTATATGAGTTTTCCTGCCCAATCATTAGCTCTGTAGAATCGGGAAATGAAGATGGGAACCGCACTTCAGCTTTGTC
>KN833055.1:157328-171594 GCA_000827315.1 Piloderma croceum F 1598 | reverse complement strand
TATGAACAGTCGATGTGGTCCAACAAATGGTGTCCCCGCAGCGTCTCTATGCTTTGTCAAACCTCTGGTTCTCGCGGCGAGCACTGAATCCATCGAAATCTGAAGCCTTGAACTCCTAGTGTCGCAAAACACCATTCATGAGTCGGTCCGCCTCTCCGACCGACTCTCACTGTGTAACCACTCCATCAAAAGATGTTTTCAAACGGCCATGGCGGCAAAAAGAATGTTCAACGGAGTTCGGAATAGCTGGCTCATGACGTGGGGTATCCCAGTTGGCAAAATCTTTAGATCTCAATGATGCATCCGGATCGTATGAAGGTCGACGTGGATATTCACGAAGCAGTCCAAACCGGTTCAGCGCTGTGCGAACACTATCGCGAACATGCAGGTAGTGGGAGAGGCTCGGGTGGAAGATCATCGTAGCGTTTAGGCACGGTATCGTCTACCAGGATGACCAGCGTTAGTGAGCAGTGGTCGTTGTAACTTGTGAGACGCGTGTGGCTGTGCTGTCGATCTCGACCGTGACTTTCCCCCTCTAAAATATGCCAACTCCTGCCTCTCCGTTAAATGTCACGATCTGATCGTCCCATCATTGGATCTGTGTTTGAGCGGAAAATACCCCCTTTTTCTGCCACCGATCAGCCCAAACCCTCCGGTTCACATCTGACTGGCTTTCCAGTGGTACAGCATCGTTCTAAGAGTGCCTTTGCGCGAGGTCGGGATGAGTCCAAACGGAATGGATCTGTTGGTCCAGATAGAACCAAATCTATCCCAATCGTCCAGGCTACCAGCGATGCCGGTAGACACACTGGTCGTCTAACCTCCAAGCCTGTCATTGATACTGACCTGCGGCGTCAAATCAGTGAAGAGAACGAGAAGAAAGTGGAAGGTATGTCAAAGGAAGAGCGGGACCAGGAAAGGAGGGATATTATTGAGCACTTTGGAGTGGGCATCAGCGATCTTTTGCAGAAAGCTAGGGAAGCTCGAGAACGTCGCTTGACACAGGGGGAGGGGTTTAACGCCAACAAGACCGATGCCAATGAAATGATGGATGCAATTGTACATTCCGATCAGGATAAGAGTGATTCTTCAAGTGAAGGTATGTCGTTGATTATCTGTGTATTTATTTTTATTCACCCTTTTCCGCAGCTGCAACCACGTCTCCTCAGCCGGAAGATAAAATATTTACCAGAAGTCGAGGTCAGTTCTTCTTCTGCTGTAAATTTGAACCCAAATCACTGATCTTTTCCCCCCATCCAGCTCCATCTCCACCCTCGGCTTTGTCGACCAGTAGTACCCGACCGTCGAGTCGTGCAGATCGGAAACTGCGTTTTGCAGCAGTGACACCTGATGACGTGTATGTCTACGAATCGGCACCAGCATCTCCACGTCGCAAGCCTCTCGCTCTACTACCACCGCCTGATATCCCTGACAATACCACAACTTCTTTAGGCCAATGGAAGGGAAAACTACCTTCAGCTAGGAAACCCGTGTCTCCAGAAGCCATGGACACATCGACGGCTGATCACGAAGGTGACCCTATGGATTCTGAGCCTGAGCCGGAGGAAGGGACTCCTGAATACATCCGTCGTCGTTTCTTTCCGAATGCGCCTTTCCGCGATCCAAATCTCGCATGGATGGAGCTATCGTCTTCCCCTGAATCCTCTAGCTCCGTCCCCTCTTCCTTGCGCTTCGACTTGACGGGTACCCCGATCCCGGCCTCCGTATCAACGACTCTGCCAACCCATCTAGGCCTACATCATCACGCAGACGGTACCCACGCAGGATACACGCTCGATGATCTATTCCTTCTCTTGAGATCAAGCGTACCTGCGCAGAGGACAACGATGCTTGAAGTTCTGGGGCGGATTGCTCGAAAACTGGGAAAGGGAAAGAAGAGTGATATCGACATTGCTATTAACGAGCTAAAGGGACAGGAGGAGGAACTTAGGAAGCGGATCCTGGCTGCTGGTGTGGAAGCTATGGGTGAACGCGGGAGCTTAGGTGCGCGGGCTGTGGGAGTGATTTGGGAATGCCTCGTTGGTTGGGATGAAGATTTGGTTGATGTCGAAGGGGTCGAATTCAAAGAGAGTGGGGAAGACACGGCCGACACTGTCTCCTCCTTACCTCTTGAACACGTTCTGTCCCAGATTTCAACCTTGCTCGCGCAGGCGGCGCTCCCACCTCACTCGTTATCGCAGCTTCTCGCTATTCTACATCGTCTAGCCCAGCACACGAACACGATCGCATCTACAATCATAGGAACCCCTAAACTTCTTGCCAACATCATCCAAACATTCCTCCTAACACCATATCCGCCAACAGAATCATCCCTACTCCCCGATCCTTCTGCCTTGCATCTTCTGATCACCCTCGTGCTCTCTTCCCGTTCCAACGCCTCTGCGCTCATCGAACCAGCAGACGCCATGCTGCGCTTCGTCACCGCTCTCCCTCCCGCCTCTCCGTATCCCCTTCCTTTGGCTACTGCCCTCCTAACGTCCACACTCCGCTTCTACACTGCTCTGGCGTCATATGGACTGTATTCGCACATTGCTACAACGGCAGCTACATACTTCGCGCAAGTTGGAACATACGTTCTGTCAGAAGCGTGTAGCTCCAAGGCTCTCATGGAAGCATGGGCTGGCTTGTTAGAAGCATGGATAGTATGCGCCACAGATCCTCATCGGACTACCCCTGGTCACGATATATTATGGAGCCAAGTGACTGGATGGGATTGGGGCGTGGATGTGCTCCAGCTGAAGAATAAGTTGGCCACAACTGAACAAGATTGGAAGGTCTGGGCTGCGGTTTGGCGAGCTGAAGCTGCTTGGCTGGAAGGGGCGCGTATTAATGGAGTCAAGGGAGGAGAGGGTGAAAGGCTGTCTGTTGTTGAGGTTGTACACGACGGCTTCGAGAACGGAAATGAAAAGGCCGTTCTTTTGGGTGCTATCGACTCGCTGGAACGTGCGCTTACCGTGTTCCAGTCGGAGGGAGACCCTCGCGAGGCTCTATCGCTGATTGACTACGGTCGAGTAATGGCAGTCTCTGCGAATACAATCTTGGCAGCAATGCGTCTGTGGTTGGGCTCACTACCACCTGCATCTGATGGTCCACCACTTTCCCCGCCTTTTCTCCTTCCCTTTCCGAGATTGTCAGAGCTGTGTGCAAAACTCGTGACGCATCCTTTGTGGTCTTTGTTTCAATCCGGAGCGGCACCTTCGTATAGTCACATATTCCTTCGGCCACTGACTTCCATTCTCTCATATTACCTTCGCCTATCTCGTGCACTTCCTGGTGTATCTCAAGACCTTTGGATGGCACAAGCCATCTCAGTTCTTTGCAGACTTATGCCTGGGGACGAGGATTTTGGAGTACAGGTCATAACCGATGTGACCACCTTAATCAACCCTGATCTGATGGCTTCCCGTAGTTGGTCTGCACCTCAGACTATATGGGATAAAGGGGGCATGGAATCTATCATCCCATTCTTGACTCATACCGTCCGACCGACCGTGGAAATATACATAGGGCCAATTTGTATGACACCTCAATCGATTTCAATGGCTAGCACACAGAGATTACCATCCAGTTCGACTATGCGTTCGGGAGCTAGCCGCAAATACGGTTTACCTCTGACCCACGACTGGGTTCTCGCGCCTCTCGACCACCTTCTGCGCTCTGCCACTTCGGCCGTATTCAAGTCCTTGCCATCGTCATGGGATGCAACTGAGACAGAAGTTGTTCGTTTATCACTTCTTTTGGCCAAGGTCGTCCGAGAACTTCTAAAGCGGTATTCGTTGAACGATTTCGTCATGAACTGTGAGGAGACGGTATTTGGGTGCATGAAAATTTTCATGCTTGAGCATGAGCAGCCGCAGAACGATTCCATTGAAGAGGTCTTCAGAGATGCCGTTATCGCAAATTTCATGGATGACCTTCTCGCTCCCTTCACATGGTGCGCAGCTGTTGGCGCGAGTGGATCCAATTCGACCCAGGGGGGCTTGGAGATTGTTGCCACCCGCTTCCTTGGATCATCAACACCATTTTATCAATACTATACCGATTTTGTTGCATTATACGACTCTATATCATTCTCTCATCCTCAATTTGCTCGTCTTCTTCTACCGCCCACTTCGATGCGATATGCACCAGACTATCGCAAACATCTCTGGGGCGATTTCGGCCATGTCCTCCGGACCATTCGGACACCCGTCGATCAAGTGATCTCCGGGGACCTTCGAGAGTACCTTTGGCCTATAGAGGCAGACGGCCCTCTGTTGAGCTCCTATCTTCAGGCTCTGATTCAAGGCCCTTTGGAAGGTTTTGTACGGTTGGTTGCCGTGCACCACATCGCATGCAACATATGGCCCGATCTTGGCGAGGACAACTTTGAGGCCGGAAAGTCAATTAAATTGTTGAAGGCTGTCGCCAGGCAAGGTAATGATTCGGAGGTGAGAAAGATCTTGCGGTATCGGCAGATGGAGAGTGGTCAACTCTTGCTGCCACCAACCTGCTTCGAGCAGGATGGGGATTGGAAGCAGGCTCGAATCGAACTCGTTGGTAGTTGGTTAGGCGATGACATGCAGACTAGACTTAGTCCACTGTTACAAGATGTTACAGCGTAATGTGCACGTGTATACGTAGTCCTCCTTTGATGTATCCAGTAATTCCATAATTCATGAAATATGAAGATTGGCGCTGATAACTTCCTTCGTCACGCCGTCATCGCGCCATCGGTTTGTAATCACTGATCGTATGTTTCTAGAGTCTTGGTCCCTGTTGGTCACCGATATTGGTGAAGCAAGTACTTATCTCGCAGGACCGAATGTCTTCATTCGCGGAATGGCCGCCTGCAGTCACTGAAGCCCAACTGGAAACCCTGACAATTTACGCAACGACCTACGCACTTTCTCATGGCTTGCTTTATCTTCCAGCTACGACTCCTCAACCCCCAGCACCTGCATCTGCCATACATGCTCCGTTATCAATATTCCCGTCACTTTTATCGCGGAGACTCTTTGATCATGCCCAAAGGCTGCAGAAAGCTTATAACATCCTGTACGCCCGGGTAGCCATGGATGAAGTGTTTTTGGACCGCGTTATGGGCGAGATAGAGGGCGTTGGAAAGGTGGACAACTTTGTGGGGACGATGTGGAGAGGATGGAAACAGTTGCGAAATGAGAATGCGCTGGCTCAAGTGAGTTTGCCATGGATCTTCCAAAGATGATGTATTGATCTTTGAAAGCTCAGCCTCTTCAGCTAGGGCTTTTCCGCTCGGATTACCTGTTGCACGCACCCTCCGCGGACACACCAGTATCATTGAAACAAGTTGAATTCAACACCATTTCGTCTTCCTTTGGCCCATTATCAGAACGCGCCGCTGGCCTTCATCGGTCGGTTTATGGTATTCTTGTCCTTGGGTATCCCTGATGAAGGCCCATAGGTATTTGCAAGCGTCGACGCATTATTATGGTACCTCTCCTGACTTAAAAGCTGCGAACTTCCCTCCGAATAATACCACCGCTGGTCTTGCGGAAGGTCTTGCGGAAGCTCACAAAGCATATAACGTAGCTGGGTATGCATTTACTCATTGTGTCTCATGTTTCGCTCATTTCTTGCAGTTCCTGTATTCTTTTCGTTGTTCAAGCAGGCGAGCGTAATGTGTTTGACCAGCGATGGTTAGAATACGAGTTATTAGAAAAGTGTGTGCAAACTTGGACGATCCGTAAACTTATCCTGAAGTTGAACCAGGCACTCCATCCCAGTAATCCGCCAGACTTTTGATGAACTGGCTAAATCGGCTATACTCGACCCATCCACCCAGGCTCTCCGTGTCGCTCCTCCCCCAGGCCTGTCCCCGGCTGAGATATCCACGATATACTTTCGTGCTGGATATACGCCTACGGACTTCCCCACAGCGGCCCAATGGTCGACACGCTTTTTGCTCGAGCGTTCTCGTGCTATCAAATGCCCGTCCATACCACTCCAATTGGCGGGCGGAAAGAAGGTACAGCAAGTACTCACTGAACCTGGCATATTAGAGCAATATCTGTGCGATAAGAAATGGGGGAACGATGTTTTCACGCAAATTGAAGTCGACGATATCAAGGACAGTTGGATGGGGATGTGGGGCCTCGATGACGACGATGGAATAAACAGAGCTCGAAGGCTCGCTTCATCCCTGGTCCTCAAGCCTCAACGTGAAGGCGGCGGAAACAATATATACAAAGATGACATTCCTGCATTTCTGGATGCCCTTCCTTCAAAGGAGAGAGAAGCCTGGATAGCAATGGAATTAATTGTTTCCCCTCGAGGAACTAGCAACTATCTCGTTCGCGCTGGAGGTGGCCCAGAAAGTGCCGTTCGCACCGAAGTGGTGAGCGAACTTGGTATATTTGGCTGGGCTTTGTTTGGAGGCGCTGCTCCTGGTAAAGTCAAGGAGAAAGAGATTGGGTGGCTGGTCAGGACGAAAGGAAAGGATAGCAATGAAGGTGGCGTAGCTGCTGGATTTTCAGTGCTGGATTCCTTGGTGCTGATTGACGGTTAACTTGGCGCATTGAGTCCGATTTCGTTGTCTATATCCGAGTTCTTATTTCATAATCTAGAACGGATGTTTAGGTCGTCAAGAAGACTGCTGTATTTGTACTCCAACTGAAAATTACTGGGCAATTGTACTTTCTCAAGCATCGTCGCCATGAGGAATCTCGTTTTTTTTAACCGGATATGTCGGACGTTGCCAATGCTTATATCTCTTGCCGACATCTTTGTCCAACCTTTGTCTTCACAAGTTTACCGCGGTATAATCTCTTCCTGGCCTGGTCGCCATGATATTTCTTGCTATACTTCCTTGTCTGCCAATTCTTGCAATAGCGACGCCAGTAATATATGATGGACGTGCGCCACTTAGTTTAACAGATGCTTCATTGGACACCTCCACAGGTCCATATTTAACGTTGGTCTCTATTATGCGGCTTGTGTTTAATTAGATCTGACAAGCTATGAAGGGCAGTCAAGGGCAGTACACAAAATGCATCCCACGTATGTGACGCTTTAATGTGTTCTGGTAATCCAATCCTTTTGACGGTTTGACTAGTACTCGTCCTTGCTGGGCGACTCCGTCCCACCTACACCCCTTTGGAACAAATATTCCAGTCCAATTGAACAGTCGATTTCCATCACGATCGACAACAGCTCCGTATTCGTGCCAGGCGGAGCAGCACCGCAGTTTGGCTTCCGACGCACGGAGTTCATCGCTCAGGCGAATGGTAGCAGCGCCGCCTTGGATGCCATCATGGAAGCAGGCACCACTGTGTTCCATGTTTCGATTCAGGTAGATGAGACCCGACCATTAAATTTGGACCATGAGTATCAAATTGTCTTCATTGAGCCGGATGATGGAACACATGTCTTCGAAATACAAATCGGTGCGCCTATCGCTATGCGAAGATCTATGCATTCTCACTTGTGCATGAATACGGCGGAACAGGATCACCCTTTACGAACCCAACCGGCTCCTTGCCTGCTCAAAATGCACATTCCTTTAAAGTCCTCGACCACGCTCTAAATGTTCTATTCATTGCACCATGCTCTCCGGCCAAGTGGCATAACTTCGCAATACAAGTGGACTGGAACAATCGGACCCTCGCGGTGCTATACTCCGAAGACGATGCTCAGTTGGCGGCGGTGACGAAGGTTCTCCCCAATTTGACTGCATCACTTGGCGCCACAGGTCAAGGAGACTTCCATTTTGGCGTCTTGAAGGCAAGCTATTCTACTCCTTTGCGTCATTGACAACTTGTTGAAGTTGTACAAAGTTGCCCTTAGTCAACCCTGCTGATTCCTCTGCCAACCAAGCGGATGTCGCTCACTTCGGTATTCAGGAAGGAACGACAGAGGGCTTGTTATATTCTGGAATATTTGTGGAACAAGTCACTGAGGGTGTCAGCGTTGGCAATGGGCATACTATCCCACAAATTCAATAGTTGAACTTGTAGTGCACGTGCGCGGGTGCTTTGTCCGGATTCGGCAAGAATTCATAAATGATTGTCCGAAGCTCTCCACTCTTCCCATCGTCGATATGAGCTACCCACCACGTTATAAATCACTTCCTACAACTGTTGACAACGAGCAGATTACATCTGTTAAGGCTCGTGGTACTGCCGGGCAAAAGAAATTCATTTTTCACTTGCTAGCCGTCGTAGCGATCATGTATGCGACGTTCTCTGGCGTTCGATACATCGCTCGATCCAACTTGAAATTCGCCAAAGGACTTTGGGGATGTCACGGTGCTCACCGCAATCTATCAAGCTTGACCTCTCATTACACCCTGCCTTCTGGCGACAAGATTCCCTCTGTCGCGCTTGGTTAGAATGTTATATATGACCTATTAGATCAAGCCCCTGAATCTAGTATTATGTAGGTGTTTGGCAGGCGGAGAAAGGAGAAGTCGGAATGGCAGTTCAGGTGCTTGTCATTTTAACGGTATCAAGACTTACTAACTGACAGCGATGACGATAGGCTGCGTTGAAGTCTGGCTATAGGCATATTGACGGCGCGTATGCCTACAACAATGAGGAATACGTAGGAAAAGCAATACGGGCCAGTGCTGTGCCCAGGGAACAGATTTGGTTGACTTCCAAGGTATGACACGGTTAAAAAATGTTTATCGTTACAATGACCTCTCTGTATTAGCTCTGGAACGCTTTCCACGCGCCGGAGGATATCGAGCCCGTCTTAGATGTGACGCTCGCAAATCTTGGCACTGATTATATCTACATGTACCTCATTCATTGGTAATTTCATTTTGTACGGTAAAAAGTATCTGGACGACTTACTGCCAGCTAGGCCAATCGCATTCAAAAAAGAGGGGAATTATGTACTCGATGAGGCATTAACTGCGAACCCGTATCCAACATGGCAGAAACTCGAGGAATGGGTCGACAAAGGCAAGATAAGAAACATTGGTATTAGCAAGTAAATATTCCTGTTCTCTCTCTTTTTTTTCATCAGGTGTCATAATATTTTGCAGCTTCAACATACGAAGGATCCAGAACCTCACGGCCAATCCGTTGAAATATAAGCCTGCAGTCAACCAAGTCGAACTTAACTTCTGGAATCCGCAGCCCGAGCTACTGAAGGTTCGTTAATTATTTGAATATTGCAATACGTCGGTGCTAATTCTCTTATTTTCTCAGTGGGCTAAAGAACACGATCTTATCCTCGAAGCCTACTCACCTCTGGGAGGCAGCAATGAAGTCGGCAAGACACTCTCCCAGCCGGTGGTCAAATCAATCGCTAAAGAACTTGGGATCACACCTGCGCAAGTGATTATATCATGGCATGTCCAACGAGGGGTGAGTCGTATCGGAGCATTGTCCTACGTTACGGTCTCTCACATACAATACCGCAGACTATCGTGTTACCAAAGAGCGTGACGCCTTCCCGCATAGAAGAGAACCTTCAAAGTATGTTCTCTGTCGCCTTCTGACTGCTGTGTAATCTTTTTGTTGATATGCTTTTTATACAGTTTTTTCGCTTCCTCAAGACTTGTTCGATAAGCTCGAAAAGGCGGCTACGTCGCATGAACCACATCGCACGGGCAATCCCAGCAACCGCTGGGGCCTTGATTTCGATATCTTCGACGATTAGGGTCCCTTTGGAAAGCGATACCATGTAAGGGCGCAATAATGATTGGGCAATTCTGTACTTGCGAAAACTGGGGAGTCCTACATAGGAACTTTCTTTCACAGACTCAACAGTAAATAATCTCGCAGCATTTGACGAATATGTACGAGGCAGAAATGAAAGTTAGCTTCAACTTCTGATACAAGGTTCCTGCTACGCTCTGTCATAATCACTCCAGTTTTGCTTGTTTCGCCGAGAGATAACATCTGCCCAGAGCTGACTCAGATTACCTATTTCTAAGGGTTTGTGGTTCCCGATTAATGCACGCGCGTGAAGCATGAATGACAAGGATGGCGATCAGAGGATGATCACTTTAGGTTTGGGGTGTTTAGCATATCCCTCGTTCCTGACCACTTCTTTCGGCTTCTGATCAAGCCATTGCTTTCCGGGGAGTCCTCTGAAATGTTATGGCGCATCATTGCTCTCCTTATCAAAAGGCATCGATCATCCCAACGATCCTATGGTGATTTATATCTGGTATGAAATTTGGGGGCCGATGATTGCTGGAATACACCCATTTGTCTGATAGAAATCAAATAGATATTGTCGCGAGGCTCCTCGGAAAACCATCATAGCATGCGATCATGGTGTCCACTGCACAGAAGCAATCTATTAAGTTGCACCCGAATTCTGCCGGGTTCGATCGTAAAGGTAGGTAAAATGACGCCAGGCACGCCCCGGAACTAATATTCTCAACTCTTATCGAATGAAATTGGTGCAGCAAATGAACATGTCGGAGGTTCAGGGCAGGCCAGCTTGCACATATCGATCTGAGATGTTCCTGGAGGTTCCGGCCCCAGCTCAAGCATCCTGACCTAGACACCCTTCATCTCACCGAACGATTGCCATGCCCAGCCGTAAACTCAAAGATACCGCTCAAGGAGTGATAAGTGATGTCAATAAGAAAGTGGTAAGTGCACCGCATAGCTTCACCTTCAATATCCTCACGATCGTCGCAGCCAGACGCGGCGGCACAGGTCACAGACGGTGTGCAGAAATCTACCAAGAAAGTCACCGATGGATCGGGGAAGGCCTTGGGGAACGTACGAGTGAGTACAGGTTAGTTCAGTAGTTAGATAGGGAAACTCACCACGAATCCAGAACTCGCTAGGAAATGCTCTCACGCAAACCACGGTCAGGATAATTCAAATCAGTAATTGAGTCTAGGAACTTAGCACCAATCCAGAAAACCCTAGGAAATGCCCTCACGCAAACCACGGTTAGGAAAATCTCAATCAGTTACTAGATATGAAAACTAATCACCCAATCCAGGGCGCTTTAGGAAACGCCCTCAGTCAAACTACGGTTCGTGGCGTCTAGAAGGTCCGATGAAGGGGATAAACTCACGATAAATCTAGAGCACCATAGGAAATACTCTCAGTCAAACATCGGTCAGTATAATCTAACTCGGAAGCTGATTAAGAAAGCTCACCAGCAATTCAGAGCACCGTGGCAAAGAAAATCAAGGGGAAGTAAATGTATGACAGGATGGCGCAGAGGTTGTTGCACAGCGAAGAGGGTTTTGGCGTGCATTGGCAGACTCGGCGAAATGACTCGAGTTCCTGAGGGGTCTTCTTTCGAGTTCTCGGTGCTGTAATATTATGTCACTGTATTAACTATGTATACCCTTCTGATCATCTGAATGTCTTCATTTTTCTTTTAACGCGAAAGCTGGATTTGTAAGTCAGCATTCCATTCGTGCTGGAAAAACGCAGCAAGCCGACATTCTTGAGGAGCGCTACCGACCCTAGTGAGCTATAGTTTCGTCCAGTTTCAGAGACAAAGTCGCCATATAGAATCACCTTGGTAAGAATCGTGAAACATTGAATAGCCTGCACGCTCTTACACCTGCGTCCCGAATCCTTGCAATATTCCTGAATTTTTCGTGTTGCATGAGCGCTTTCAAGAACCGTTTTAATAAAAAATACACTTTCTTGTCAACGTTTCTGGGAGACTCGATATACGCTTTTCATACATCCTGGGACAGGAAACTGGACACAAGGACCAGAATACCGCCGACTCGGAGCATGACGTTAAGGAAAGAGACCTGAGCGTGGCACGTGTTTTAGTTTCCGCTGACGGACTCGTCGGATCCATCTTCGATCTTTATCTCGCGTCGCCATAGGTCGACATGGTCCAACCCATCAAAGTCCTCATTCCCGCTTATCGAGATTTCGATCCAACTGAAATTGCAGTACCGTGGAAACTCCTAAAGGAGTGGGGACAGGCTACTATACCAAACGGAATGGTTGAAGTGACTTTTACCACCATCGACGGACAGCCTGCAGAATGTGACTCTCTAGTCCTCAGAGGCCCAATCTTTGGTTTCTTTGGCGCATCAAGGGAAGCAACGAAGGCTTACGAGGAGATGATGAAAAGCGAGGAGTTCTTACACCCATTAAGGTGGGAGGACACCGACTTTGATGCATATGATGGTGTATGGCTAGGTGGTGGACATGCGAAGGGTGTACGGGAGTATTTAGAGTCGAAGGTGCTACAGAGAAAACTAGCCAACTTCATGCCGAAGACAGACGCGAGTTCAGAGGACCCAAAAGTACTTGCAGCCATTTGCCATGGTCCTGTATTACTCTCAAGAACTGCTGATGAAGCAGGCAAGAGCGTACTCGTAGGCCGAAAAACCAGCTGTTTACCGTATCATATGGAAAGAGATGCGTACTATGTAAGTCAAAAGTACGGTTGCGAGAGATAACTCGTAACTAATTCATATTCAGCTTACCCGCTTTCACCTTGGCGATTATTACAGTGAGTACCTAAGGGTCGGGACTTTTATTTGATGCAGATTTAATTTGTATATCATCGCATAGGAACATACCCAACCTTTGTCCAGCATGAAGTCGAGAGCAGTGGAGCTCAGGAAGTGAGCGTTGGCCCCGAGACTATCATGGATCGCCTCCTGGGCAAAGTGAAAGTTCCATTTACCGTGCAAGATGGAGATAACAACTACATCTCTGCCAGGTGGCCCGGAGATGCGTGGGCACTTGCTAAGCTATTCATCATGCGATTAGAGGATGCGAAGAGATGTCGTGTCCATAAAGATGATGACAGCAAAAGCTAAGCATGTTGAACAGCGGATATGGTTCAAGGACAGTTCGAATGCAAACGCTACTAGCACATTCCCCGCAGATATCCACAGCTAGCTGGCGGTCGTTATCGTTATCGACAGGCGGGTACACCATGTGGTCTTCTTATCTTCTCTTTGAGGTAAGGTGTTTGCTTACGCTTGGTATTTATTTTTGTCATAAGGTCGGGAGCAGAGTACCTCAAATCAACCTTGACTTTTTCTCTACCAGATTTCTATTGTGCGACCTATAGACTGGTGTCCGACAAGGTCCAATGGAGCAATTGTTCGACGCTAGCTACCGCCCGTCCTAGAGGAACTACTACCTTTATGTCGGGCATTCATTTCACGGCTGCGCGATATAATTTAGAGAATGTCAAACACTACATTCATCTGGTCTCCCTTCTTGGCTTGGTGATCTGGCTGTGGTTATCAATCGCATACCATATCAGACTCCCACCTTTGATCCTCTTGATGTAACTATTGATACAGTTACCACCCTGATTAACAATGTTGAACATTCTATGACACTGCATATTGACACTGCTATTATGGCCTCATCCAAAGGGTATTTACTGCAGAACCGTCTGGAACATGATGAAAATGGGGTGCTTGTGCCCTGTTCCATAAGTTTCCGCCAATACTTACATGTGGTTATACCCAGTCATCGCAAATCCTTGACACAATTACTACTGTCTGATCATATTCTGGCTGATGTTGTGCTGAGATATCCAGACAGGCATCGTAAATCTGTGCCTCGTCATTGGTGCTTGTGTTGTTTCTGCAAGAACTACATAGAAACACCCTGTCATGCTCTCTTTGATTGTATTGCATCAGAAGAGCTTGTATTGCTGCGAATGGAATTTTGGGTATCAATACTACTTGTTGCTCCTGGGCTACATGGGAATTTCAGTCATGAACATATCCTACAATTAATGCTTAGGCATGAGAACACTGCATAAATACTGGCTAAATATGCACATAGTGTTTTGGTGGTTTATGAAGCAGAAGAAATGTATGTGGTACATCATGCTGCTTATGAAGATGATCCTGTTCAGGAGTCTGTGCAACGTCTCCCTATCTTGGATAAAATGTTGTAGATACATTATCTATTTTCTCTCGTTCTCATCTATCTAATGTTATCAGACGGGTCTGTTCCTTTTTCACTTTTTTTGGGAATATCTGGGCTTGGGTGCGTCCCCGTCTGGTCTACTACTAATATATTATACAGTTGGGCTTGTTGGAATAACTTAGGTAGATGGGGGCTCCATAGGGTACATATCATGTACTTAGTATGGATACGGTCGTTTCCTTAATGGGACCTCCCCGGAATAAACTTATCACCACCACCAGGAGGAGTATTGTCGTCGAAAAGACGATGGAACAATGGAAGTGCTGTCACGGAGTCTACGCGGAGTTTCAAATTTTGGAAGTTGTCTTTCCAAGTTAAGTACAACGCCTGCAGTTTGACAACAGCTTCGCTCCCTTTGTTGGGGATCTGCA
>KN833055.1:125072-157228 GCA_000827315.1 Piloderma croceum F 1598 | reverse complement strand
ACAACAGCTTCGCTCCCTTTGTTGGGGATCTGCACCACGGAGAAACGGCAATATCCGCAGGAATGGTCGAAACGATCTCAACTATCGCACAACTTACATACAGTGGCTCCGGTGCGCCGTCACCCAGCGCTTGCAAGGCGTTTAATATACGGCGTCATTCTCCGGATGCGATCGTTATCAGATCAATCCATCGCAGCCTTAGCTTTACTCCCAGTATACCCCAGTATACGAAAGTCTGATGGATAATCGAGCATCCAAACTCAACAAGCTATTTGGCGCAATACTATACGGACAACAAACTGTCACTATTCAAAATGCACCTCTGTTCTTGGAGGCGATATGCGCCCAATCAGATCCGGCAGACTGCATCAGCAGGCTTATCGCGAGCAATGTGGGCCTAGCGTCGGTTCAGGCTGCCATGCGATCCAATTTGTCTACGGCCTTTCTCAATGGTGCTGCGACAGCACTACTCAAATACATCCAAGCCCCGGAACTGACCATCATCGGTCGGGGCGATTTTCTTGGCCAGCTTGTCCTCAAAATCGTAGAACCGCCTATCTTCTGGTCACCATTCACTCGGGCGTTTCGTGCCACAGAGCTGCAGGAGGACGCACAACTCTGCTTTGCCTGGCTTTTGCTACAACTCGTGTCATTGCCCGAAGAAACGGCAAATAAATATCGCGCGCTTGCTGAGGATCCTACGTTGCTAAACATGCTCCTGACGTCATCACAACTTAACACGAGAACCTTTGGTAGCAAGATCAAACATATCATTGCGGTCTGCGGTCCGGGCGCTGCAGTAGATAGCGAGTTCGGCCCCGGTGGTCGACACGACAACGATTTTGTGAACTTTCGCGAAATCACCATACTTCCTACCGCGGATGAAATCGTATCCATCGAGGCGGCATTTATTCGTCCAAGCGCACAGTTGGAAGATCCAGAAACAGAAGATACGCGTGTGGCGACGTATCTCGATAATCAATTCCGGCTCTTGAGAGAGGACATGCTCTACGAAATGCGTGAGGAGCTTCAGATTGCTTTGGGGAAAAAGAAAGGGCATCATAGAGGCCTCGTACTTGAGGGTTTCAACTTCCTTGACATACACTGGGGAAAAGATGATAGGAATTGTAGATGGGGCATTACTCTCCAGTGTCAGCATGACCCGTGGTTCTTCAAGAAGGTCCTTCCAAAAGACCGCAAAACCTATCTAACCGAAAATCGAAAAATTCTCAAACATCAGTCCCTAGCATGCCTCATCGTTGATGATGAGATTGTTGCCTTTGCAACCGTTAATCGAGATGAGGACCGCCTGGCACAGATTCCGCCTTGCATTGTTCTCCAGCTTGAGGGAGAGGCGAGCACAACTAGGGCTCTGATCACGATCAAAACGGGCAAGAAGATCAAGCTCTTACAGATTGACACCGCCATCTTCTCTTACGAGCCCGTTCTGAAGGCTTTGCAGAATGCGCAGGTAGTGCCGCTATCATCAGAACTATTGTTCTGGAAGGAGGGTGGCACCATCGGACGTCCTTTGTCCCAACCCAAGCGTCTCATTCAAGCTATCACGACAGATCCTCACCAAAATCTTCAACCCTTGTTGAACACGCCTCGGTCAATTTTATTAGATAAATCGCAAGCTGCCTCGCTTGTCGCGGGTCTAACACAGGACGTTTCTTTGATACAGGGGCCACCAGGTACGGTGTTCTCTGAGCTGAGTATATGAAAGAGTCTTCCTGACTGTCATATTGCGCTTAGGGACAGGAAAATCATTCATCGGCGCTCTGATCGCAAAGGTGCTTCACGACTATACAGAACAGACCATTCTTGTGGTCACTTACACTAACCATGCATGAGTTCTATCTCATCTGTCTTGCGGCAATCACTGATTCGTATGGGCTAACAGGCTCTTGACCAATTCCTTGAGGATCTCCTCGATATCGGTATACCTGGAACCAGTATTGTCCGCCTGGGCGGCAAGTCCACTCCACGAACCGACCCTCTTACTTTACAAAAACAACCATCTAGCTTCAGACTTGGAAGAGCGGACTGGAAAGTCATTGAAGATCTCAAACACGAGTCATCGAATTATCTTGCCCGCCTCAAAGCTGCCTTCAGCAGCTACGGGTCGTCAAATGTCCGATACCAAGATATTTCTGATCATCTCGAGTTTGAAGATATCTCATATTATGAGGCTTTTCGCGCCCCACAGACTACTGATGGTATGATACAAGTTGGAAGGAGGGGTCGAGCCATCGGTCCACATTACTTGCTGGAGCAGTGGGCGAATGGTTGGGACGCTGGGATTTTCAAAAAACACCCGCAAATATTGAATGCATCGGACATTTGGGGCATGCCTCCTGCTCTCCGTCAGGATAGATTAAGCCAATGGAAGCAGGAGATCCTAAAGGCTCAAGTGGCAGACATCTATGCGGTTGCGAAACTCTATAATCAATCCCAGAGCCGACTTGAACGCAAGTTCACCGAGAAAGACGGCGCTATTCTGGCTAGCAAGCGGATCATTGGTTGTACCACTACTGCAGCAGCCAAGTACGGCGATGATATCCAGGCTGCTTTGCCAGATGTTCTACTGGTAGAAGAGGCGGGAGAAATACTCGAGAGCCATGTCTTAACTGCCATGGCGGCAAATACGACACAGCTAGTTTTAATAGGAGACCACAAGTACGCAAAGACTTTGCAGTATTGCCTGCTCCAAAATTACGCACTAATGTCCTTTTGCTCAGGCAACTCCGGCCCAAAGTTAATAATTACAAACTCACAGTCGAAAAGGGAGAAGGATACAACCTCAACAGGTCTCTTTTTGAGCGTCTTGTCCTTAAAGGCTACCCACATGAAACGCTCACTGAGCAGCACCGTATGCGACCCGAAATTTCTGCACTTATCCGCCAGCTAACATACCCTGATCTCGTTGATGCTGCCAAAACCAAAAATCGTGCCCGGCTTCGAGGTGTCCAGGATGTGATTGTCTTCATCAATCACGATAAACCAGAAGACATCACACCGCAACTCGCAGACCGACGAGACATCAACTCGATTTCCTCTAAGCAGAATTCATACGAAGCGGGAATGGTCTTAAAGATTGTGCGCTACTTGGCCCAGCAAGGATATGGCACCGAGCAAATTGTTATCCTTACGCCATACTTGGGCCAGCTTCATAAACTCCAAGAGGTACTACGGAAGGACAATGATCCAATACTCAATGATCTCGATTCTTATGATCTTGTTCGTGCTGGGCTGCTGCCAGCAGCATCGGCAAAGATTAAAAAGAAATCTATTCGTCTTGCGACAATAGGTATGTACTCTTACTGAGTCCTTGTTCCGGGCCATTGATTGATCGTCTCATTTCTGCAGACAATTACCAGGGAGAAGAGAGCGATATTGTCATCGTCACTCTCACGAGAAGCAATACGGATCATGAAATTGGCTTCATGTCTTCGCCGCAGCGTTTGAATGTCCTCCTCTCCCGAGCTCGTGATGCCATGATCTTGATTGGAAATTCCGACACATTCCTTCATGCTCGCAAAGGCGGAGAGCTTTGGGGTCAATTTTTCGAGTTGCTTAAACAGGGCCGTCACATTTACGATGGACTCCCTGTCCAGTGCGAACGACACCCAGATCGGAGAGCAGTCTTGAGCCGACCGATAGATTTTGATGAAGAATGTCCCGATGGTGGCTGCAAGGAATCATGGTGAGCCACACAAGCTACGCATCCTTTCTGTTACGAATATCTGATTCGTATACAGTGGTACTATGCTAAATTGTGGCCTCCACACGTGCCCTTCCAAATGTCATCAACTCTACGATCACTCGAAAATGGCTTGCGAGCATATCATGTCTTCGAAATGTTCTCAAGGTCATGGCCAGTCATGGAAGTGCCATAAAACTCGTCCAATCTTGTGTATGAAGTGTGAGACACAGGCAAAGCTCGCAGAAGAGAAGCGGAAGAAAGAGTTTGCCCTCCAGCAAAAACGGGATGCGGACCAACAGGAGCACGCACGACGACTTGCGGAGATTGACGAGAAGATAGTTTTGGAAAGGCAGGTCTTGCGAGACGCCCAGCTCGTCAAAGAGAGGGAAAACGCCATTACCCAAAGAGAAAGGGATCTTGAAGAAGCTGCATCTCTGGCAGCACATACCTTGTCCACCGGACATGCGATTCCGGAAAGCTCGGGTGCCCAATCATCGATACAGGCAGCAGACGCCAAAACAAATCCCGTGCCGAACTATGCTGAGCAGAATGTTCCTCTGCAAACCACGAAACATGCCCCGGTCATAAAACCTAGTCAATCAATCCCAAAATCGTCGTCGCAGAATGAGTGGCAGCGCATGAAAGATATTGAGGGTGCTAGTAACGATAGTGTTGATTCCATCATGGAGATGATTGGACTTGAAGAAGTCAAAGCACAGGTGCTTCGGATTCAGGCCAAAATCGACGTAACAAGGCGGCAAAATGCGTCCTTCAAGGACGAGCGTTTCAATATCGTGCTGCTCGGGAATCCTGGCACAGGTTGGCATTCTGGTCTTCAAACTTGATGAAGCTGACGAAATATCGCTGACACATGTCTCTCGGATTTTTGCAGGTAAAACCACGGTTGCAAGACACTACGCCAAATTTCTGGCATCTCTACAAGTGCTCCCAGGGAATGCCTTCATTGAGACGACAGGTTCCCGCCTAGCCAATGATGGAGTTGCTGGTATCAAAAAGCACATCGAAGAGGTTGTCAACGGCGGCGGAGGCGCAATCTTTGTGGACGAGGCCTATCAACTTGCAAGCGAACACAATTTCCAAGGCAGTCAAGTCCTCGACTTCTTGCTGGCGGAGATGGAGAACAAGGTCGGGACAATAGTATTTATTTTGGCGGGATACAACAAGCAGATGGAAAAGTTTTTCGAGCACAATCCAGGCTTGACTAGTCGGGTGCCATACAAATTGCAGTTTGCGGACTATCAGGATGACGAGCTTCTGCTGATGTTAAAACAGCTGATCACTAAAAAATATGGCGGTAGAATGAAGGTGGAGGACGGGGTCCAGGGGCTTTATAGCCGCATTGCCGTGCGTCGTCTGGGCAGGGGCCGGGGTCGAGAAGGCTTTGGGAATGCTCGCGCACTCCAGAATATGTTTCAAAAGGTCAGCGAACGTCAAGCGGAGCGACTCAGCCAAGAGGGAAAGAAGGGGTTGCAGTCAGATCCTTTGCTACTGCTTAAAGAGGATTTGATCGGGCCAGACCCCTCCCAAGCGATTGGTCAAACTGCAGCCTGGACGAAACTCCAGGCACTCATTGGTCTCGAGGCCGTCAAAGAGTCTGTTCGAAACCAATTTCGCCTTCTCGAGAATAATTATCAGCGGGAGCTGCAGGAGAAGGAACCCATGCAAACATCTTTCAATCGAGTGTTATTGGGGTCACCAGGTACAGGAAAAACGACCGTGGGAAAGCTCTATGGCCAGATTCTAGCTGACCTTGGCCTCCTGAGCAACGGCGAAGGTGAGATTATTGGTCCGTTGTTCTGGTGTTACTAACTCTGTTTTCTGCGATCCCAGTTGTGGTGAAAAACCCGGCAGACTTCATTGGGGCAGCCCTTGGACAATCTGAGAGCAATACCAAAACCATTCTAGCAAATACTCTCGGAAAGGTTTTGGTTATCGATGAGGTAAGTGAAGAACTTGCGTTAAGATCTAGATGTTAAGATGGAATAGGCATACATGCTATACGGAGGCGGTGCTGGGAACCAAAATGACATTTACAAGACGGCTGTCATTGATACAATGGTCGCGGAGATCCAGAGCGTGCCAGGTGACGATCGATGTGTACTGTTATTGGGCTACAAGGCCCAGATCGAAGAGATGTTCCAGGTAATTGCTGAGAGTCTCGTACTTTCGAACCAATGAGACACTGATGTTGCGGTTAAAGAACGTAAATCCAGGCTTATCCAGACGTTTTCCCCTCGAGGATGCATTTCATTTTGAAGATTTTACGGACTTCGAATTACTCGAGATTCTCAACTTGAAACTCAAGACGCAGGACCTTGAAGCTACGGATGCAGCCAAAGTCGTAGCCATCCAGTTTTTAAGTCGTGCCCGCAACCGACCCAACTTTGGAAACGGTGGTGAGGTCGAGAACCTACTCAGCCAGGCCAAAGGTCGCTATCAGACGCGGCAGGCATTACTCGCATCCAACAAAAGAGCACTAGACGTCGTCTTTGAACCGCAGGATTTTGATCCTAATTTCGATCGTGATGCTCGTGCATCTGACAATCTTGAGAAGTTATTCGAGGATGTGGTGGGTTGTGAGGACATCATTAGGAAATTGGGGGACTACCAGCGGATAGCACGGACGATGAAGGCTCGCGGTATAGACACGCGCGATTTGATCCCGACCAATTTTATCTTCAAAGGACCACCAGGTAATGTTATTGAATTGGTTTGTCGGATAGACGCTCACTAGTCCAATCTCAAAGGTACTGGCAAGACAACTACGGCGCGTAAAATGGGACAAGTCTATTATGACATGGGTTTTCTGTCCTCCACCGAGGTCATGGAATGCTCTGCATCGGACCTTATCGGCCAGTACGTCGGACAGACAGGTCCAAAGACAAAAAAAGTCTTCGAGAGAGCCCTTGGGAGAGTCCTTTTTGTAGATGAGGCATATAGACTAGGCGAGGGGCATTTTGCTAAAGAGGCCATCGACGAATTGGTCGATATTTTGACCCAAGAGCGATTCATGTCAAAAGTGGTCGTCATTCTTGCGGGATACGATCAAGAAATGAATCAGCTGATGGCCGTCAACACTGGACTCTCGAGCCGATTTTCGGAGGAGGTCGTGTTCCCGAATATGCCTTCGCCGCATTGCCTGGAGCTACTCAACAGAGAGCTGAAGAAGAAAAGCATCCAGCTGAACGGACTCGATGACCCTTCCTCGCTAATCTATGTGGAAATGAAAGGCATGATCGAACAGCTGTCCAGCCTTCCATCCTGGGGAAATGCTCGCGACATCAAGACTTTGTCAAAGAAGATGGTCAATCACGTTTTCACAACGGCTACAGAGACCTCGGATAGTCCATTGAAACTCGACCGCGAAGATGCAATGACCTGCATAAATACTATGTTGATGGATCGAATTGAGCGATGCGCCAATGTACCCACCGGCGCCATCTCAAAGTTGCCGCAGCAAATGCTCTCTGCTGATCCTCCGCCTCCGCCTGCACCACCCATCCACAAAACACATATCACCACTAAGCCACCTGCACCACCTGCCCTGGCTATCAAAAAGGCGACGGTGCAGCTACATTCTGACGGTCGTGACCTTGGCGTGACAGATGAGATCTGGAATCAGCTTCAGGCAGATATCCAGTCCGCAGAAGCCGCCTCCAAAGCATCAGAAGATGCAATTCAGCTGGCAGAGAAAACTTTACAAGAAGCCACCATACGCGAGAACGCTCAACAGGAACTGACGAAGAAATTAGCCCAGACCCGAGCGAAAGATGCCGCCGCACAGGACGAGCTCAAACGCCAGCAGGAAGAGGCGCGTCTTAGGAAATATGCAGCCATGGCGGAGCGCATGAGGGTCGCTGCCGTGCTCGGAAAAAAGCGCAAAGAGGAAGCGAGGCAGAGACAGCAGGAAGCCAAGGTGCAGGCTGCGCTACGCCAGATGGGCGTGTGCGTCGCAGGATTCCGATGGATCAAGCAACCGTCAGGGTATCGATGCGCGGGCGGAAGTCATTTCGTTGACAACGCCGCTCTGGGCATTTGAGCATTGGGAGACATAGATGCAGCATGTGGAGGTATGAATTCACCCGGTATATGAATGGAGGGCAGTTTAGACATGGTGTATTACTATTAGAGCAGGCTCCCGCACAAAGTCAAATAAACGCCTTGTCGTATTGAATTTTTAATACAATAATTGTGGCACGGGGTCATCTGGCAACCAGTCCCACGTGTTATCGACCGAGGATTGGTCTTTTGGTCCAGATCGCGCCTAATATAAGGTCACTGTAGCCGGTGAAAGACATTGATAAGAGACGAGGGCTTGGATCGATGGAGCAAATCACTATGTGAGGTGCCAGTGCAAGAAAACGACAGGTAATGTACATCCACGGAGGGTGCAGCTACAACACGTTGATGGGGCCATGTATGGGCGGCTAAGAGTACATTCATAAGTGCACTATGAGACGAGAGGGTCTAAAACGAACTTTAGCACCTGAGGCCCGTCTGGCTTCGCAGACTGCACTTCCGCCGGGAACGCACAGACCAACCACGTCCTCCCACGAAATACAGCTGCGTCTTTACATACCACTGCATCAGCCTTTGTTTCGCACCCCGCAGACTGCAAGAAACAGAACCGAACCAATGAATGAGAAACAGGACTCGCCGAATAGCGTGCTTTTTGTTGTGATTCTCGATATTCCTATTGATAGCGTCCAAGAGGGCCTTGGCCTCAGTGCAATTACCCGTTGCAGTGGGTGGAAGGCTGACCAGGTAGACGGGTAGAAATATGGGCTCTCCGAGTCATGGACACAAGATACAATAGGAAGAGTGCAATAGGAAGAGGGAAGAGAGCCAGCAATAATAAGGAGAGAAGTCTGGTTGGTGGATAGAGTCAGAGTGTGGGCATGGTGAGCGACGACCAAGCGACGACAGGAACATTGAACTTGAAGGTGGTGCCCAGTTGAAGATCACGCGTGGCTGCCTCACAAGAGGCCCAAACAGCTTCGACATTCAACTAGTTACTTGCGTTACCCAGTCCCTATGAATACACCCTCGAGTACTTATAACATTCGAGCCTTTTCGATTCCAACGCGACGCCACTATGGTTTCGAAAGTAGTAAATGAATAATACGTGTTTCGGTATATACCTGAGATGGCTTGTGTTAGACTCGCGTGATGTCACAAGGGCAGGTGCCGAAACTTATGGGCTTCGTCACGCATCACAGAGCCCCTCCGCCAGCTTGATTGAAAGCCATTCAACTATTACTAGAAGCCGCTCGAACCGCAGAACAGATTCAAAAATCCATCTCGATGGTAGAGATGAAGAGCCGTGAGATTGGTAAGTAGCTTCGACACATCAGGAAATCGGCGAGAAAATGATCTAGCATTATAAGACATTAAAATTTAAATAATATCTACAATAACTATCATTCTGATATACCAAATGATAAAGCTATATATGACATGCTTGTGTTGGTGAATCTCACAATCTCTGCCAAGTTTGGTAGGATCACCAATTCTGGTATTCAATTGCAATTCCATACAATAGAATATCTGACTGCGTCAGACTGATGGGTCATTCTCAATGACAGAAAAAATGACAGAAAAAATGATTCCTTATTACACAGGCTGATTCTTTTGTCTCTATCTGCTCTCATCTTATCTGACTCAATTTATCTTAAGTTATTTATTTTCGCCTTATCTTAGTTAACTTAAATCTGCTTACTCAATCTTAATCTTAATCTTAGGTCACTTATTACTTAATTCTCAGGAAATCTCACAATATGCTATGTGAGAATTGAGAGGGCACAACCAAATTTTTGTATTTTGTTCAGGTGACGGGTGCCGGCTGAATGTGTGTGCCTGTTTTCATAGCAGTCTTTACCAAAATGGCAATGACTTGCCAAGTACTACCATCTAGACATCCAAATGCAAGCCAATATAAATAATTATAAGATACTCCCAAGTATAGCACAGCATTGATAAGGTTTTATCAAATTTGTGTTGGAATTACCAAAGATGGTCTTGCAATGTCTAAATGATAACAACTGATATAGGTTAGCAAGTCTTTCATCATAATTTCTACCTATGCTAATTCTATATTTAAAGATACAATGTGGCATCGGCCAGATTTGGTGCTATCAAATCTATCTGGTCATACCGGCGACGCGCTGACTTCCTGATGCCACACTCGGTTTGTTCTGCTGTTTTCTGTACTCACTATGTCATAAATTGTTTAGAAAAAAGGGATGCCGCAGGGTGGCAGGCAATTGCGCAGAGTCTTATCTTGTTGGCTACCACAGTTTTCTTCTTCGCAAGCACTTTCACGTTTTGCCACTTCGCCATCACCATCAACTTCCCACTGATCCTTGCAGTCCTTGTGCCAGTCATCACACTGACCATAGCCAGGTTTTGGTTACTGAAGAAAATAAAGCGTGACAATGGAGGGCATATTAGGAATGGCTGGAAAGAGACTTGGGAGCTTTTCCCGGACTATCACTCCATCATTGTTTGTGTCTGGCCACTCATGATGGCGGTGGTCAGACTCAGCATCAACACTGGAGGGTTGTCGAGCTCCTTAAACTCATCACAAAGATGATTAAATAAATATTTTGGTGTCAATGTATTATATTGAGACAAACAACTGATAGTGAATGACTTCCTGTAAGCTAGATTTAGATAATTGAAATCACATAGATTCATTGGATCCCAGGGCCCAAATGCTTCTTGATGTGTGTCAAACAATAATAATAATAAAGCACAATAATGTTTCACGGCTTATGAAACACAAATGCTGATGACCGCTTTATACCATTCTAGATTTAGTGACAAAGTCCCGTCCCGAAAATTACACTCATCTTCACATTGACATGACTGAAAGGTGGATTGCATGGCAGCTTTTGTTTGTATTAAAAGAATCACAAGAGAAAATAAAAACGTCTAATCAAAATCGGAATGGCACGATGGCCACATCCCATCGCACTTTTTGGCAAATTGTTGTGATTTATCACCCGTCATAATTACCCATAATCTGCTACATATAATGATGACTTAGGTCGGATTTTTCTGATTCACCATGAAGCGAAGGGTCAGAAAAAAAGCAGCTGTGGGGAGAACACTTGTAAATATAACCTTGCCTCTTCCCCAGTACTACCTGACTCTATGGCGCTTCATCCTTACAAGATAGCAAAAACTGTTATGGTGGGAATTGTGGGCGACGAGCTATTTGGAAGATGGTAAACGGTGGCAAGCCGAGCGAAACCGATCCTTCGGGTCAACGCGGTGAGAACTATGCAGTTGGTCCGATAGAAGACTTTATTTCTTCTTTAAAAAGCCTATAAATACAGTACAGTTAGCGACCGTTCCTTGAAGACAGAAGTCAACGGGCTTCACCGCCAGACGAAAACAACGAGCCGGACTTTTTCGGCTTCGACTTTTTGTCAACTTTTTTACGCGGGAGTATGGGCATTTGGCCGCCATACCCGTAGGACGATGATAACTTTCCGAACGCGGCTTCGAAGTCCTTTGGCTGCGAAGCCAAAGGCACGGTCGAGGACGACGGGACTGACGATGGCTCCACCTTTTGCATGGAGGGCTGCTTGACGACTGACGTCGAAGAATCGTCATTTTTGGACGACGTAAGAGGAGTAGTCGACGTAATCGTAGTGGTGGACTGCAGCGACACAGTTGAAGGGTGTGTCGAGTTGTTGTTCATTGCATTGGATAAATGAATAAATGTTATTTGAATTAGTGCTGTTGGTTTTCAAGGCAGTCGGGGTGAAACTTGTATGTTTACTGAAATGAATCAGCTCCAGTGTCCTCGCCTTTAAGAGTTTGAATATTGGAACCGGCTGTTCTGCGGTTGGAGCCGCAGCAGCTTTATCATCGGCGATGGTTACGTTGTGAGCATTGTAGAGGTTAGCAAGATAGAACATGGTATCCGGTCAAGACGGCAGGCTGCGGTGCCGCAGTCGCGATGAGCCCATCGCGATCGTCATAGATCTAGATAGGTTACTGGCAAGCACTGATTGTTTTGCATTACCTTGGATTGATTGACCACGGCAAAGTCACTGATTCAAAGCAACAGCCAGAATTTTGAAATGTCCAAAGAATGTTCACCACCGGTATGTCCAAATTGTAGATCAGGTTCCCATTTCGTTAAGTCTAAAGCTTAAGCCGCTTGATAGACTCGTCACCTAGAATTCTATCGATGATAAGGAAGTCACTGCGAATCAGAAGATGAATTTGAACCATGTGCATCAGACCGTTGGTTTGTGTGCCGTAGAGTCATAGGACAAAATACCTTGTGCTCTATGCTGCTGCGCGATTCTGCTCGGGAGAACTTGACGGTAGTAGCTGACTTAAAGGTAATGCCACGTGATCTATCTAATCGGATGGTTCTGTCCGAATGTACT
Source organism: Piloderma croceum F 1598 (assembly GCA_000827315.1). Lineage (NCBI taxonomy): Eukaryota > Fungi > Basidiomycota > Agaricomycetes > Atheliales > Atheliaceae > Piloderma > Piloderma croceum. The sequence goes on along the minus strand of KN833055.1, from coordinate 145,093 downwards.
TAGTGTTATCTTGACACCTTCATTCCAATAACCCCACGAGCATGAGCCTTCATCTACCTCCTTCCGACATTCACGAGTCGGGCGAAGATCCAGAAAGCCAACATGGATCAGAGGAGGAAGATGATGATGATCAGACATGGGATGATTTCGCGGAGGACTCGATCGCACAGCAGCCCTGTTTTTCTCTGTTTGAGGACGAGAAATTCCCATCGGTGACAGAGGCGCTGGAAAACGATCTCTCAAGGCATGGCTTTGACCTCGAACATACTTGCATTCGTTTAGGTAGACTTCTGTCTTTCATAGCATTCACTTCAAGTCTCTAACTTCATGGTCAGCTCTCGATGTCCATCAGCGCATCCGTCTGATCAACTACATCCGAAAGAATGTTTGCCAAAAGTTCATTCTTGGAAGTTTCATGTTTGATCATTTATGTTATAGAAACCGTCCCCGTCGGATGTATCGTCCTTTACCGGCCAGGAGGCTTTCTTGAACTCTGAAGAATATCTTATTCCAATTGTAGAAGATGATCCCCTTCTACGTGGGCACATCTACATTTATCTCCGTATTCTCCAAGATCTGATTGTTTTCTTGCAGAGTTTCAGCCTGATGATGAATGGTCTGAATCCGAGGATGAGGTGTCCACATCGAAAGATGCCGTGACCGACTTGCCTAGTGCCACTCGTCGTATCTGTGCATTAGAAAAGAGACTTGCCGATGCGAAGCAAGACCTAGCTGACTATCGGAATTTCGTAGGAGAACGCCTGAATCTTTCCCATCTGACGGATGTTACCGACGATTCAAGTTCTAGTGCAGCGCTTCCACGTGATGATGACTCACATTATTTTGAAAGTTACAACGAGACCGGTAAATATCCCTTCTTTTTTTTTGCTTGTGTGAATTTTTCGACGTAATTTGAGCAGACATTCATGCTACCATGATACAAGACAACGTACGGACTTCGTCGTACGCTCAATATATTATGACGAACCCTACCCTCTTTCGCGATGCCATTGTACTCGATGTTGGATGCGGGACAGGCATATTGTCCCTCTTTGCCGCAAAATCTGGCGCCAAGCGCGTTATTGCCGTCGATGCGAGTGACATAGCCAAGAAGGCTGCAACCATTGTTCAAGCAAATGGGCTGGACAGCATCATCACGTAAACTATTTCGTCTTCTCTCTATACAAACTCATATGGAATACAACTTCCAGGGTCATTCAAGGCAAAATTGAAGAAATAGCCCTTCCCGACGATATTACTCATGTAGACATCATTATATCAGAGTGGATGGGGTATGCATTGCTGTATGAGTCCATGCTGGACTCCGTATTGCGAGCGCGTGACCGCTTCCTTGGTCCAGATGGAGTGATGGCTCCAAGCCAATGTAAAATGATGTTGGGTCTCTGCGAGGGCTGCGAAATCTTCAAAGATCGAGTCGGATTTTGGCATGATGTTTACGGTGCGTTGCACAATATTACAACATCAAATAATGACTCAAATAAGCTTTGCAGGCTTTGACTTGTCGACGATGACTGATGGCGTGTACGAAGAGGCTATCGTTGATGTTGTTGGACCTGACACGATGGTCAGCGAGTCGTGTGTCATCAAGGCAAGCGCATTCATAAACATACCTGAGATGCTAAGCTGATAATTATGAAGGATCTATATTTGAAAGACATCGTTCCCCGTCAGCTCAACTTTTCCTCATCATTTACTCTCGTGTCAACTGCAGATCGACGAACGAAAGTTCAAGCATTGGTATTATACTTCGACACCTATTTCACTTCGACGGGTGAACCCGTCTCTCCTGACACAAAAGTAAAAATTGTCAAAGAAGGCGATATTGCCGTGGCAGAGATATGGCCTGTTGGTGGGAAAGCCGCTCCACAACGGCGGCCAAGCCAAGGAGAAGGTCTTCAAGGAAAAAGAAAGGCAAAAATTACGAGCTTCAGTACAGGCCCAAGGAGCGTCCCCACGCATTGGAAGCAAACTATATTTCTGCTTCGTGAGCCAATCACTATGGATGAAGGTACGTCTTGAGGTGTATTACTTCTTTCAAACCTGACGCGTTGACAGGGAACACTGTCACTGGAACGTTCCACTGCCGGAAAAGTGAAACCAACTCTCGAGAACTTGAAGTCGAGATACACTATTCCGTACGAGAAAAGGTAACAGCACCCGTTTCTGGTGACGTTGTAGTCCAGATGTATAAAGTGCGATGATCTTGCTAGCTCAACGCCACCGCGCCACTGCATTCTTTAAGCTCTTTTCGTAGTTTCAGCAATCAAACGGATATCAAATCATATACAGTAATGTAAGATTAGTGGGCTACCATCGGAAGACTAACAACTTGATCTCGTTTTCGGGGTGCACCGCAGCAGCCAACACAGAAGTAATCAATGCCCATAGGTTGACTTAAACTTCTCTTTGACATAATCCCCCGCAGTTACAACATCATACTTTTGAGGACTATCGACTGAGACACAGCTGGGTATCGGCTGAATACATCTCGATAAGCTGCCATTGGGGTCCTAGTATAATGGTCAAAAGTTACCTCTAACTTGACGTTATAGTCCGTGCCAAAGAAAAGTGGGATAGAGTAGCGCCGGACGCCACATCTGTTCACAGCTCGATGAACAGTGGACTTGAATACGTCATCTACAACAAGATATTCAGCATTCGGAAGTGGTCCTTGGTGAACAACGCGAGACGTACTTGTCCAGCGTGCAAATTGATCACCGAGGCTTTGAAGGTCGTAAAATAAACAAATGTGATTGTTATGAAAAATAGGCTTACTTTATCACCAAAGTGCCAGGGATCGGAGGTGCGTCGATCCACTGTTCCTCTGTGTTCAAAACCTGCAAAGCTTGTATACCTGGTTCTTGCCATAAAATTGTGAAGCACTTTGAAAGCATCAATGATGAAGATACGAAGTCCTAAAGCTAATGCGCTCACTTCCCAGCTAGAATGACACCAAAGTCCAATATTACAACTTTGTGGTTTTCGATGGGATAATAGTCACTAACTCTGTATGTGCTCCAATCCCGATCACACTATCATCCACAGATCCTGTTTGGGGCGGATAATGAAGGAACTTCATTAGGGCAGCCGAGTTCTTAGTCTTAAAAAAAGCAAAGATGAGAAGATGAGAATAGATAAGCTGGATTCTGAATGGGTGCGGACCTTATCATCAAAGAAGTTCTCTGGCAATTCCAATGCGAGGGCGAAGAGCGGGAAAAGCTGCTGCCCGAGCTTTACTGCTGCGTGGCTTGAAATGCATTGTGTCAGTCTGAGCACAGTAATTCGATTGTATAGCAAAGGCATACTAATATTTAAGAGCAGCTTCACGGAAGCCTGGTAGCGCTGATGGCCAAACGTTCGCGCCTGCCATCACACCTTCGTTTTCGTTTTCGTTCTCTAAACTGCTCGAAGAATTCAAGGGCTCGTAACCAAACTCAAAGCCCTCATGGAGGTCACCGGCGTTCTCAGGGTTGTTGTTGGCACTGAGCAGAGGTGAATATCCCTTGAAGTTCGGATTCTTCTTGTTCAAAAGCTGGAGTAATAGATCGATAAGCCGCCGGAGCACATCCTTGCAACTTGGATGCCTTGCCTCGATTTTTGTTTCAAGAAGAAGAGAGAAGAAATCTTTCGACGCCGACAGTGCCCCCTGAATGGTCTCTTCCGGAATGCCGTGGTTTTTAACTAAGACGTATAAGCAGCTATTTACATCCCAAACGTAGAGATTATACAGACCATAAAGAAATCCCACATTTATGCAAGCATCTCGTATATGGTCGACTAAAGCTCGCCGGGTAACAGGATCCTCACTCGAGACGTTTTCCAAGTCACTGCGGGTGAAATTATGAGCGGTATCGTTGAACGCTTGCTGGGGCCATTAGTCACACTATAGGTATGTGGTGAAAGGTAGAGTCTGATTCCTGGGCTACCTTTACCAGCGACATATTGATCGAGAGCACCTGAGGTGATGGAGGAAGCAGTGCAGATAAGAGATAATGGGCGCCTAATAACGGCTTATTGATCTTCGTTCAACCTGCCTACATCTTCATACAAACCGTCCAAACGATATGGCATCTACCGCTGCGAAGTACACTGCATCGATTTGTCTTGGAAGACTATCTGACCTGGTGGATCAGATCCCTAGCTAGCTGCATATTTTGCAAGATCATCAAGGGTAGATACTGAGTGGTTACATGCTCCGACCATGCACTCATGTGTCTGGTGGTCAACAGGCGAGATACCTAGCTATAAGCTAGTGGAGACCGGATTAACGTGCGTGCATTTGTACACGCTGCCCTGTTGCATCAGATACGACGCTCTTGCAATCAGCTTCTCCTTCCTCGACATTGGGCCTCTTTCGAAAGGGCATGCACTTGTGATTCCGAAGTGTTAGTCTTTCTGCGCATTCTGCTTTTATTCCTGCACAACTCGTCACTAAAATGGGACAAACAGATCATGCTGCGAAGTTGCATGAACTTCCAGACGAGTACCTTTCTGATGTCCTACCCATTGCAAAGAAAATCGCTGTTGCTCAAGGAATCGAAAATTATAATATCTTGCAGGTAAGATCTGCCGCTCTACCCCTCATTTTGACGATGCTTCCCCTCCCACAGAACAACGGAAGGATCGCACACCAAGTTTGTCTATTTGCCTTGATCTTTGGACGTGGTCTAATTGAGGATAGATGGTAGATCATGTCCATTTCCATGTCATCCCTAAACCGTCCGACAGTGACAAGGAAGGTCTCGTTATTGGTTGGCCTACGAAGGAAATGCCCAAGGAAGAGCTGGTCAAATACTACGAGGAGCTCAAGGGGAAGTTGTAATGGTCGATGAATCTGAAGTCAACATATAGCTATTAGCATCTGTCTTCTTATCGTGTCTGTATAGAGCTTACAACAAGACTCTGAATCGGGGATGCACTTAGAACCCCGGTACGGCTCCGGTGATATGCCATCTCCAAAATTTGTCTGTGTGATTCTGTATCATGTCCTCAATTGCGTAGTTCCCGCAGCATTGAACATAGCGCCTCTAACTGTGTTGTCGTAAGATGTAAATTTGAGTCGACGATGTAATCATAGATGACTCTTGTCATCTGCACTGAAGACGGATTGGAATGGTAATACAACGTAATGACGAGTCGGAACTGCGAGGGCCCTGAACAAGTATATATGGTTTGACAAGTAGATTTGACATTTATTGACTACTGGTGTCACCAGTACACATCGACAGCTGTGGCACTCTACCAAGAAATGAGGATGTTCGAAATTCTCTCACCATATATATCCATGGCACCCACGATGTCGAGAGTAGTGGTGTCATTGCGACCTTCGTTAACCCACGATGCAAAACAGACGGTCCTGCCAGTGAAGTCGAGTCCAGCAGGACTATGGCTGATCAATACACTCTCAGAAAGAGGTAAAGCATGAAGACTCATCGACAAATTGTTCGGGCTGCAAGACCCCACTCGGACACAAACACCCAGCATCCCATTGGCATCGTACAGAAGGAAAGGTAATCGCAATTTACAACTCATGGAACGGATCGAATGGTGAACTCACGTCACATCTTCACTGTGCTTCAACTTCCTGCATCCAGCGAACGCCACCAATACCACCAGAAGAAATCTAGTACTCCTCAGTGCGTAAAACGCCAATGCTACGCTACGCACCTGCCCCTCACGATCACTTGAGCAAAGAGAGGTCATTTACTGCCCTTGCGCTCTATCGTCAATCGACCAGTGCTCTTTCGGTATGAAGGCCTTCGCCATAGGCCAAACTCTCAAAGATGACTTGTCTCCATACGCTCACTGTGAGCTCGATAGCTTCTTCTTCAAGCACCTATGGATCAGGATCAAGATCAGTCATCAGGATTTGGCGTACAACAGGGTATAACGCACAGGTTCGAGACCTTCGACGAGCTTTGCAGGAGGCTTATGATCCTTGAGATGCTCCAAAACAAACATGATCAAATCATCGTCTTCCAATTCGCCAAGGTACTTCACCATTAGGCGTTTTACAAGCGGCTCCAGTTTACGGTCGATCATGAGCTATCCGCACAATCAGCTCCTGAAAATAGTTTAAAGTGTGTGAGCTTACATCTGACAACGCGTCCCAGCGGACCTTCGCCTTGAACAGTGTCTCCTTATCGCTGGGCACAGACAGCTTAATTCTTTCTAACCTCTCCTTCGCCTTCTCCCCTCCCTCCGCGGCACTGAAGTCAAGCTTCACGAGGGGCACCTTCCTCTTCCTATTGGCTTCTTCCTCATCTTCTTCCTGTCCAAATACGGCGACTTTATTATCTTTGCCGCTACCCTCGGCTTTGACGGGTACAGGAAGTGAGACATTCAGCTTGACAGGAGCACCGTCATCAAGAAGTAAGCCTGCTTTGCGTTGTTCTTCTGCCAAAGCTTGCATCTCGTCCATTTGCCGGGCAAGGAACGCATCCGACTCTTTGCGCAGGTTTTCGGCTTCTCTCTCTTCGAATATACGTGATTCGGCATCGGCTTCTTCTTCCTTTGCCAACCGACGTGCACGAACTTGACGCCATTGAGCACTATGAAGGGCCATTATGTTAGTCAGGCCTGGAAAGGCAAAATAGGGCTTACGCACCGATTGACATAAAATGTCTCGTCACTTTCATCATCATCCCATATACTCAGTCGGTTGCTCATTTCCACAGCATCACGCTCTTCCGCCTCTTTCATCGCCTCCTGTCTAGCGATCGTCCGCTCAAGGGCTTGAATGCGAGTCCGTTCTCGGGGCTCGTACCGACGCTCGCGCTACAAAGAAATGTTGCGTCAGACACCAGTGCTTTCCATTGAGAAAAGCACACGTACATCTCGAAACGAATCATCCTCTTCCCGTCTCCTTCCCTCCTTGCGCTCCGCCTCCAGCTCCTCGTCTGTTTTTGTGGTCTTCCCCGCTAATTGACGTTCATCCCCTATCGCTCCCGTGGCCGCCCCACCGTCCTCTGCTTTGACAAAGCCCACGGGCTTAGAATACCCTTGTACGCCTTTCCCGTACCCCTGTGGCGCCCCAATTGACCCCCTCCCAGACTGTTGCGGTGATGCAGCCTGTGGTTGCCCCTGGGACTTTCCCCACTCTCTAACTTTTGGTCCGCTAGGCGCATTGGGCACCAACGGTGGATTATCCCTTATATTATCCCGCATCTTCTCTCGCTCCCGTTTAGCTGCCCGTTCACGGAACTGTGCAATTTCCGAGATGACGAGACCACGTTGGGTTTCAGGAAGATCGGCTTCTTGCAGATCGTGTAGATGTGGTGGTATAACATATTTTTCTTTATCAATCAGTCCATTAGTTGCTGCTTCTTGTGATTTTTGGCGAATATCAGCAACAAGCTCGTCCACTTTAGCCTTGGACTGTTGCAATCGAGCTTCGTCGGCCTGTAAATTTGCTATTGGCACAATTCTATGTGGATGAGCAATAGGAGACGTACATCAGTTTTCATACGTTGCGCCGAGTAAGCATCCAAGAATAGCTTGGTCTTCTCGTCGGCCTTTATCTAAAAATGTGTCCGACATAGGCGCGAAGCGATCGCATAGATATGAATTGGGACGCACCAGTAATGACTTGTTCGCGCAACCATCCTCTAACGCTGGCAATTCCACTCCTTGCAGAAGTGCCATAGCGCGCAGCGCCGCATCGGGCTCTTCAAATTCAGCGAATCCAAAGCCTTGGGGCTTATTTGCGGGTGTGATAAGACGCTTGAAAGACTTTATCGGGCCACATGCCTGTGGACAAACAAACCCATCAGTTGGGCGATCGAGCACTATGCAAACGGCTTACTGAAAGGAGTGCATTCAAAAACGCATCGGTGATACCACCCGATATCGATCCGACGAATAATGTCGTCTGCTTTTGAGCAGGAGGAGGAGGAAGTGGCATAAATGGTTGATGGTGCATTTGCTGCTGCTGTGCGAGAGCCGACATTGAGGGACCTTGGCCGTAGGATGGCAACGGTGGTCGCATACCGAGACCGAGTCTGTTGGGACCAGGCATTGGCTGCATGATGTTTTCGTTTGGCGAATCTCTTGCTAAGAGTCGAATATATTTTACTGCGGACTAAGTGGCAATCCAGTGCCGCCGCGCATCAATAAAAAAGGCCTTGTTCGATAATGAAAAGCAGACTTACGACTATCGCAGACTATACCAGGTCAGCTGGCAATTGTAAAAGCAGAAGAGAAGAGGGAAACCGATGAAACGACGTTTGTTATCGTCGTAGTTAATGAGCAACAAGCGCGGAGTTTGAAATCCTAATACATATCGATTATTTACAATCCAGATCACCGATGCAACTCTGGCACACAGCATCAGGACCATCTACGTGACGAGCCTGGTATATACGGAACGAACGAGTTTCTTCAACAAAATTGTGATGGTTTTATTTTTTACTTCGACTGGTACGTTAAATCCTAATTGCCCAAGATTCACCCCTCACCTTTGGAGTCAGCTGTCGACCCATCGGCGATATTGTACATGGGCAAAGACAAAGTTGAAAGTGCGTAAATGATCCCCTTGTCTACCTATTTGCCTCTGATCTATGTTGTTTTCAGATGAGGATTTGATCAAATATGCATGGCCCCAGGATGTCTGGTTCCATGTAGATAAATTGTCGTCCGCCCATGTATACCTACGCATGCCCGAATCCATGACATGGGACAAAATACCCGAGGCCTTGCTTGTGGACTGTGCACAATTGGTCAAGGCCAATTCGATTGAGGGTCTGTTGCATGAGATTTTACACAAGTCGAAACAATGCTGAGAAGCGCATAGGAAACAAGAAGGACAATCTCACAATAATATACACGCCTGCAGACAATCTAAAGGTGTGTATAAATCTAGACAAATAATTTAATGACTCTATCTTAGATGAAGATTGACAGAAAAGCGGAGATATGGCCGTAGGTCAAGTGTCTTTCCATAGCGATAAACAGGTAAGTAGAGTTGATCTCTATGCCATCCACCAAATCATAACCAGCACCACGTGGTCTGTCAGGTCAAAAGAGGTATTTATTTTGTTGCCATTGTCGTTTCGGTCTTGCTGAATATCCGATCAGTCCACGTAGAGACACGGCAGAACCCTATTGTCAACCGACTGAACAAGACCAAAGTCGAGAAGCAAGTCGATCACGAGCAAGAAAGAATAGATCGCATCAAGGCTGAGAGTGCTGTAAAAAGGGCTGCCACCGCTGCCAAGGTTGGTCGACTGCGAGCTGTTCCATCTGTCAGTCTATTTAAATCATGCGATTATGCCATATAGAAAAAGGCAGAAGCAGAACTGGCACGCGCCCGCGAAGCAGAGAAAGCTGCACGCTCTTATGACTTGCTGTTCAGCGGAGAAGTTGGCGAGGATGCTGATGCACCAAGAAAAACAGGTAGGGAATTGGAAGAGGACTTCATGTGATGGAAAGAGCTTTCGTCTTAGTGGTTTGGAGAGGCTTGCCTCTTTCTTTTCGGGTGCGGCCGTAACGTTTCTGTGTGTCTGTTGTTTTACCTGAGTTAATCAATCTAAACTCATCTGCTGGACCAACAAGCTCACATACCTGCTAACTAAAGTAGGCGTCGTCAGCGAGGCATCGTCACAAATAACGATTAAACCCACATTGTAAATGGCAGCAAAATCGGTTACCGGTATAGTGTAAGCAAACGAGGTTGTGACGTTTCAGCCAATAATGGCCAGACCGATAGGAATAAGTATCCACCGGAAAATTCGTACTTGAAAGACTCTAACACGACCTGGGCCGCCAAGGTTTGTTTGTCTTGTCTTCGTCTGGCGAGAGACTCTGATTCGAGACGCAGGATTGCATGAGATGGACCTCAGAAAAGTGCATGATGAAGACGAGTAAGTGTAGTTCTCGGTGTAGAAATTGCGGCAAAACTTGTCTTACTGTTGTTTAGCCGTCACCAGACATGACTCCAGCGCCTCGCAAATCGGATCGCATGTCTCTTTCGCATACGGCGCGTGCACCCCAGATACACTCAGCACTCCATCGAGCACGAGCTGCGGGGCAATGCGGCACGGCAGACGGTGCGCACCATCGTTGAGTAATCGGCAGGGTCGCCGTATGCTTTTAGTGTGTTTTAGTGTGGACGTGAGGCCGCTGGCATCAACACCGATCAATAATTTAAAGAGGATATCCAGTAATTTACAGACGCACCGAGTCTCGCTGGAATCACCGGCCCCTACAAACACGTAGGGGGCCGAGATGGAATACAACTGGGCAGCAGCCATGAAGGCAGCAAGGCGCATTAAGAGGCGGGGAGGCTGCCACAGTAGGAGGAACTGCTTAATCTGCGCACGTACACCGTGGTTAGTCTCCCGAAGGCAGCAGTTGAACCTCCGTGCCACTGCATTCCGGACCTCTTCACGTGACCACCATGATCTCCAGCTTCATCGAAATTATCTTCAAATTGGCCACTGCCATTGTTGTCACGCTTGCACTGGCGGTCCAGCGTTACTTTATATCTCCACACCTTGATCCCTCTTCCGTTGACCGTCCTAAAAGACCATTCCATGATCCCCCTGACTTCGAGCAGTGCAACAGACTGCAAGAGCTTCTTATACGAATACAACACCACATCCTAGAATCCATCACAACCCAACAGTGTTATGCTGCCATCTGCGAACACATCAAACACGAACTTCAAGATGGCACGCTCTCCCTCAATAGTGCTGTTCAGAGTAGGCGATTCAGCACTCGATTCAATGAAGCGATTCAGCACCCAAAAGATCCCGTGAAGCGCACCTGAATCGCTGCTCTACTCTGAACGGCACGTTTCACTGACTCGCTTCTTGTGCGATTCAGGTGTTCCGGCACATCCTTTAAATAAACCGAATTTTATCTCTCCATCAATAACAATAATTTGTATCTATAATATTTCGTCAACTACTGGCCTCAGTGCCGTTGCGCCAGACGAGCATGTCGCAGAAAAATAGCCGGACAGCTCGACGAAAGAAAGACTTTCATCAAATACAGCCGCATCAAGCACTTTCACCGACGAATTCTATGTGCAACTGATGCATCCTGGGCAGCTCTTGCAGTCTTTTTCCGTGCTCTTTTTGGTGGGGGGTCATCCGTGGTACCGCGGTGCGGCGCCGCTCCCTCCTTGTGGCTGCCTTTAGGAGGCATATCCATGACGAGGAGAGTTCAAATGGGATAGAGGATGCGACTCGGGCCAGTGCTAAATTATAAATTTAATTTCATGTACGATAAGTATCACAATTCAGCCGCGTTGAATTCTGAATCGCGATTCAGGAGCGTTGAAGCGCCTCGGGAGGCGCTTCAGCGATTCACTGATTTCTCACGCTTCACCCCCTCTGAATCGCGTCCTGAATCGTATCCCTGAATCGTGTCTGAATCGTCTACTCTGAACACCACTAATAATGCCTCGGTGGATGACATTAAAGCACATTTTGCATCCACATGGCCTACGTTTGTGCCGATGAATCCCAGATTTATGAGGTATAAGGACGAGCTGCATTGGGGAAGGGTGGGTAAAGGTTGTGATGACGGAAATGAGATTGAACTCGATCCCGACTTGGTAAGGGTAGTCGAGGCTGCGCCAGAAGTAAGATTTCAGCCACCTTCATTTGGTTTTTAATTTTAATTTCAACATACAATCCAATTAGGGCTCTGATTTGTTGGTATATATGATGTTGATCCTCGTCACCATCTTTCACGAATTAATGCACCACCTCACGAAATCAGTATTCAACCGTCAACTCACACCTCCTAATGGTTTGATTGTCGGAGAAGTGGGACGAGAACTTGAGGAAAAGATTTTTGCGGGTGTTGTCTGTGCGATCTGGGACAAGGGAGAAACGGCTGAAATGGAGAAGATTCGGTGCCTTGTACTTGATTATCGAGGAGCTCTTAAAAATTTACGTAAGTTATGTCTTTCAACCTTGTTCTGCATTTTACTGATATTGATTTGTGACAGCGATTAATAAGTGCCGACTCCTCATCGAGTCCGTCAGCACATCTCAGATTGCGAAATTCCAGTACAGCAAACTTGAAGCACACATTACCAAGCAAGGATCTGAGCTCCACCGCATTGCTTCTCCGATAATTCGCACAGAGCCATATCCACCCCCTGGCATGGTCATCACTCACCGCTGTCGTGGCTTGGGAATTAACAATATGGACAATATCATCGCTGATGACGAACATATCAAGTATGTAGCATATCAACGACACCAGAATCAATAAGCACCCATGCCAGCCCATTCTCGTCTCTAACTTAGTAACACCCGGAGGGGTCGGCTACTCTAGTCATATTCGCATTTTCTACTGCTCGACAGCAGACGAGCGAGTGCACGGAATTCGTTCTGGCAATTGCGGCTCTGGACTCTTTTCTCCTCCGGTTTCTTGTTTATCTTGGATGTTCACTCGATTTTCGTCCGACCCTACGATTGCTCAACGCAGACTCTTTCGTAAAACATATCAACCTTACCAACCACCAGCGTGTCAAGATCGGATGACAGACCAATCCGAGGACCGTGCTCGCTGAGAATAATGGGTATTTCAACTCCGAGGTGTTGAGTAGGCAGCATACGGAGGTGTGGGAGGAGTGTGGGAATGTGTGTTTTCGCTTTCTTCTTCTTCTCTGTGTGTGTATGGATTCTGAATTGTGTTTTGTAGATCTTCATCAAGGATGTGAAGAGCTTGAGAGCGAACCGTACGAGCTCAAGTCAGACGACATAGTAGTACGTCCCTCCACCTCTCGCTAAGCAAATCCTCTAACGTCCAATGCCCAGGAATTCGGAATCGACACGTCTTCTCCGAGCTAGACACCCACATCGCCGAGCGCGTCGAACAACATCGGTTTCAACACCAACACCAACATCACCCCCAGCATGGTCATAACCCAGTGCAACAACATCATCATCAACACCCAGAGAAAAACCAGAACCATTTCCTCATCATCGGATTCTGCCTCTGGCGCAGGGCAAGTCAATAAAAACACCTCGTTTTCGTTCGCACAGGGATTGGGTAATGCGGATCAGAATGGGCGGGTTGGGAAGTGGGAACGTCCGGCCCCCTGGGAAGAGCGGGCTGACTTTTGATCATATTTTGAGTCGGTTGCAGGGGGAGAGGAGTGGGAGTGAAAGTTTTTCGTGAATATGCCACACACGTCTCTACGTGCACGTACCCTCTTTTCTTCCACGTTCGCCCTCATTTCCGCACCGCAGTGGCAGACCGTTGTCTATTCAATCCCCTACGAAAACGTCCCAAATCAACAAGCTCTCATGGGACTTGTGGGTACACCCGTAAGGAGATCTCGATCACGCAAGAACGCGAAACGCTGGTTTCGGAAGGATATCAAGAAACTCGAGGGCTCTGGGATATATCCCAGCCTCTGCAGGAAACTAAGGAATCAAATCAACAGCGTAGTAAGCTAGCTATCCTGACAAATGTTATTACGCCTAAACCTGACTTGCATGGTTAGATCGTCAGGTGGATATGGGGCTTCAGCTGCAGGCTGTGCAGTTGAAACTAAACTAGAGCAAGACAAGCGGGCGATCGCCGAGCAGTCACTGAAGGATGTGGACCAAAAAAATAGGGTAGGTTGTTTAAGTAAATAATTATTTAACGGGAACTACTTAATAGAAATTGCGGGTCCACCAGTCTGCGGGAATCCTGATAAACCCATCTTTCTGTTAAGCACGCATCAAATATTTTTTATTTTCGTGATGACTCACTTCCAATCGGCGTTGCTGGAACCATTGCAACCGAGTGTGCCGTACAATGCTAGTCGGCTTCGCTTTCGACAGCACTGTATTCCTTCAAAACACCCGAGCCTATAACACCTCCACGCCTTTGACTCAACGTCACCGCACTGGTAGAATCAATTGCAGTCACAGAAACATCCTGATTCCTCCATCGAGGTAAGATCCTGAGCACGTGTTGATTCAAGTTTTCATCCCACCCATACCCAACCCCGGCACTCAGCAGTTCATCGTCCATTTCAACTGACTTGTCCGAGTACGGCTCAAGCACAGTATTCAGTTCGGGATTTCTAGAGATGGCTAGAAGCCTCGCAACGTCTAGCGGAGCAGCTTGTCGTGCTGACCGTGGCAGGATACTAGCAAGTGTAGCGGACAGCGCCCAGGCTACACTGAGTGCTAGGATAACGTAGAGCAGCACGGGGCTCGATGTACCAAAAGTTGTGATGAGAGAGACTGACTGATTGGTGGAGTTCGACCACGTGCTGACCATCCCTTGAACGAGACCCTGTGCTGTCTTGGCGAAGAGCACATCGGTGACATAAGTGAGCGGAATATTGTATATAGTATCGAATGTCTGGAGACTCAAGTACGAGATCGGTGGAACTTGAGTGGAGATGTCCTGCTCGTTGATTCCGTACATGGGAAGTCTGTTTGAGAGGATGTAACAGGCAGTTACCGGGGATGCAGATAGGGTGATGGCGACAGCCTCAGGGTTACCGATGTAGATCTCAACACCACCCGTAGTACTACTGCTGGACAGGTTGGTAGGTTGTGAAAAATCGCAGCTACGCACAGCACCCATGTCAATGGTGCATATGCTGATCTCGAGTCTTGTCGTGGATGTGCAGACTAGAACATCGACAAACTCGATCCGCGACGTCGGTTCAGGCGAGGTGATCCTCTGCTGAGCACCTTCTAACGTCCCGTTAGCTGCCAGGAAAATGACGCTTGTCTGTGCTTCCACCACTCCTGGTGAAGCCGTGACTGTGCGGTTGAGGTAGACCACAGTCAGATCCGGGTCGTTGGTTATAGGTCCGAGTATCTGGCCTGCAAACGACGGTTGGACCTCATAAACACTCTGGTTGGGTGCAAAATAATACATATCATCGAGGGTTACAAAATCCTGGGAGCTATTTGATAGCCGCAAAGGAGCAGATGAACTGCAGTCAAGTGAATTCCGAGCGATGACTGTTTCTATCTGGGTATACCAGATAGCTTGGATGGTATCCCGAGGGATGAACGGTGCGACACTGATGTTGAAAACCGCAGGGGAGATGGTACTATTCAAAATCGTTGCTGCACTAATCAGGGCTCTGCCTGCAGCTATGCCTATAGGAATAATATCGGTACTACTGAAGCTGGGGGAAAGGGTTGGTCCGACACCCCCTCCATTCACTATGCTAGCCGAAACATTGAACGCGCCTTGGTGAGATTGATAAATAGTAGATACGGCGATGGGGGAGAGGAGAGAGAGTAAACTGACGACCAGAACGAAGGCAACATGAGGCATTAAGGAGCCGGATGCCTTGGTGTAGAGTACGCTCGGGATTAACCCGGGGGAATTACCCAGACCCACACCGCTCTGAAAAGCTGACATTTTCATTGTCAGTCCTTGTGCTCCAGTGTTTGATTGGGAAGATGACTCGAGAGCAGACCATGCCATCGCCCATAGGGACGGTTTAAAGACGATTAGCGAAAAGGTGGCAACGGCGTGGATGAGGATGATGTGTGTTGACTGGAAATAAGACGCGTGATGGTATACAGTGGCGGAAAGTCTTTCTCTGGGAGTGCATGCATTCGAAGTGATGGTGATGTTGGTGATGGGGGAGTCACAGTCTGAGCGCGTCGAGGAAGCGACAAGAGCCATGGAGGTGATAATTGCTAGCATGCCAAGAGTAAGCCATAACACAACAATCTCTAGAATAAAGAATATTCTACGGGTCATTCTGACGGTTTAGCTGAAGTGGGGATCCGCAGCGACGCATTGGCAACGCGAGTAAAGCTGAGTAAAATCTTGAGGGATGTCAGGCTTGGGACCCCTGGCACCTTCTGACGGTTCCTGGGTGGTTCCTGGGATAAATTGTGATAGTTGGCACCTGCCAAGTGCCTGCAGGGGTAACTGTATTCACTTACGTGAACTACACGTGTGCAGTGAAGTGAGTCGGCAATCAGACAACATCGCTACGGCTAAGTCACCTTGTTTGCCAACAGTGGTTTGCGGGCTATTCGAGGGATTGTCGGATCTTCAAACTCTTGCAATATTCGAAACTCGTATATTCACATACCTGTATAGCGAAACCGAACCGTTTCCCGAACTCAGAAATCCCGCGAGATCGGTCTATTGTTGATGGTTGGTGCTAAGTAGTGGTTTCGCTACACGTGACCAGTACGTTGGACCATTGATCGCAACCTGTGCCAAATTGCCACTGCCAATAGCGCTTGGGATACAAAGTTGGTGGTCCTTGGCGCAACGATTCGCATGCAACCACCCGAGTAGCACAGAGCACCCGAGTTTATATGCTCGTCGGTTGCGCCGTCGTCCCCCTCGTCCTGGCGCTGCTGCTCCTGCCTCACCGTCTGCTCCTCCGAGGCCCCCTCCAACTCATAGTGCAAAAATTTGTCATGTCATTGTCATCCAACCCACCAACACCACGACTAAAATACTCCTAACGATCTTCTCCTTGTAAGTAACCGCCAACTTCGAGAGACAATATCGTTAGATATCTCCGTCGCTTGCGGCACGGGCTGGAGAGTCCCACAAAATATGCCAATTGGACAATACCACTTAGCGTGAACTTCCCGTCTTTCGGTTGGCAGACAGTTTAGCTTGTGATGATTGGAGATAGCCGGGACGATGCAACGCCACTGCTCATATGAAAATATTGCTTCCACACAACGTGCAACCGTGATGGCAGTTGCGACTGCACCGTCGAACAAGCATCCGGTAAGTTAGTCAAAGCGCGCATGCAAGTTATTCAATGCCCATGTCTTCACCTACATTTTCCAGCCCCTCTTTTCAATTTACCCTATTGATCCTCAACAACCGCTACTACTTGAATCCAGCCCAACACTTTGTCAATACCCGTCCTGGCGAAATTTACAAGCACCCTAGTCTCCTATCTAATTTAAGGCCAGCATTCAGCTTCGCCCGTGTTGACAATACTATTACCGCAGCACATGTTGAATTTGCTACCGTCGATTTCATTTAGACGACTAACACACTATGTCAGATGCAAGATCAGCCACTGTCCTGCCGATACGATGAAGCTATAGCAAGAATTGGGGCGAACCATCAAAGAGGCGTCAAAATGTACAAGATTTTGGTTCGTCCTTTGCTCATGGCAGCAATGATGAGTCATGTGGACTATTTGTGCCGTTGCGTTCCGACAGATGCAGGATTCTTCGCCTGCGAATGTGCTTGAGACCAGAACCGACTGGCGTTAGCTCACAGTTGACCTTAAGTGATGCACCAATTGTGCTCACCTGGCAGCAAAAAGGGTGGATATGACGAATGTAAAATGAAAGAAATGCATATATGGTGTATTGTATTCAGACTCAATAAAGTTACGGTTTGGATCCATTAGAGAATCATATTGGCACTGGCTTTATACCGGGTGAAATAACATCTTCATCCTTTTCGTAAAATTTGGCTCTGACTCGGACCACTTCAAAATAAATTGTCGGGTGATGACGGAACTTCACTTCTCTTCACATATCAATCGAGTGGATACTTTCCTCCAAACCACCCGAGCTGTTTCCCGACCCGGCACCCCAAATCTATCCGCCATCAGATTGCCATGGGCGGATTCCGCTATATTCCGCTCCGTACTTGGCATGTGCTGAAAAGACCAGGAGGTATTAATGACTGTTCCACTCGTGTCTGGCGGTATACTCCGCTTGCTGCCAGATCAGAAAAATGACAACGAGGTTATGACTGATTTTGGCAAATTATATCACATTATAACATCCCATAATGTGCCAAAAAATGCAATATGCTTGTTGTCATTTTCTCTGATCCTGAGGCTT
This sequence comes from Piloderma croceum F 1598, assembly GCA_000827315.1. NCBI lineage: Eukaryota > Fungi > Basidiomycota > Agaricomycetes > Atheliales > Atheliaceae > Piloderma > Piloderma croceum. The sequence continues at coordinate 127,298 of KN833055.1, read as the reverse complement.
AGCAGACCATGATTCGATTTCCCTACATATAAGATAAGTAACTAGAGTGTATTAGCTGGGATATATATTGAGAAATACCGTAGCTCTCCGACTGGCTGCTCCACACATGAATCTACATGAATTTCCTTTTCCTCTGATATATATCGAACTGCTAATACACTCTACTACCAATACCGCTACTATTTAACCGTAATATGCTAGGGCGTGACTGCTGCGACTAAACTATACCCAATCCGCCGAGAACGAGGGAAATCCTTTGCATCATGGTGAGCATACCCCACTACCGCCACGAACACCATAAATGTCGACAACATAACCCCGCCAACATACAGAAAAGGGTCATGTACATCAACAAAAAGGGAAATTGAGTTTATTGCCATCATTCTCGTAAAGAGTGCACTGGCAGATCGAGCGATGCTGGTCGATAAACTGTATGGGTATACTGATAATTAATTGCACCCATTCAGCTGTCTGTGCCATATAAATTTGATCGTATCCACTCACTAAACAACGGCAGAACGTGAGATTCTCCATTCGGGTCAATGACCCCTAACGCTCGAAGCGACGAATAGCCAAAACGTTGCGGCACAATGGCAATGTTGTTCCACTTGTCGTGGTAATAAAGATGCGGTCCACCCCAAGTTTGCAAAATCTCCGTCAAGTTAAGCGTATTCATCAGAGTGACATTCTGAACGAACTCGGGGGTCTCGATAAGGTCGCCACCCGGGTAGTACGACAGGGTGACAGTGACTCGGGTTTTGAAGACCCCTGGTGGTGTTTTTCTCTCGCTTGGCGAATAAACCGGACCAGCGTGAGGTTCAAAGCGATATTTTGGCGAAAATATCTCCCGTTCTTCATCCCGAGTGTCATCCTTAGGGGACGTCGGTGGAGGTGTGAATCGGTAGGGGCGAGGTGTGATGTGCGCTGAGGGTATGATTAGGCAACCTAAACTAAACCCAATCTTCCGAGCACGAGGAAAGTCCTTTATGTCATAGTGAGCATGCGCCACCACCGTCGCGATCACCCAAAGCGACGTCAATATAAGCCCGCCAACAAACAGAAGACGATGATCATGTTGTAGGACATCAGCCAAAAGAGAAATCGAGTGCGTTGCCACCGATCTCATGAAGAGTGTACCGGCGGATCGAGCGATGCTGGTCGATAAACTATATGGGTACACTGATAATTAATTACGCCCATTCAGCTAACTACGCCATGTAAATTTGATCGTATCCACTCACTAAACAACGACAATTCTCCATTTGGGCCAAGGAGCCTCAACTCTTGAAGTGACGAAAAGTCAAAGCGTCGCGGCACAATGGCAATATCATCCCACTGGTTGTGGTAATAAAGATGTGGGCCACCCCAATTTTGCAAAAAGTCCGTCAAGTCAAGCACATCCGTCGGAGTAATATTTTGAACGAACTTGGGGGTCTCGATGAGGTCGCCACCCGGGTAGTGCGACAGCGTGACGGTGACTCTGTTGAAGACCTCTAGTGATGGGTTTCCATCGCTTGGCGAATAAAACGGACGAGCGCGAGGTTCCAAGGAATAATTCAGCGCAGATATCTCCCGTGTTTCATCGTCAGACTCGGCCGTTGGTGAAGGTGTAATTGGCACTGCGGTATAAGTTGGCAACTATTTAAAAGAGAATTAAATACAAACGGACCTGGCGGGTCCATTTCGGTCTTCAATCGTTGTGAATCCGCGATTTCGGGTGGCACTACGGGAAGTTTTGGAACAGATCTAGGAATAATTGCACTGTACTCGGGCGGCGGAGCTAGTAGATCAAAGGGCGGCGACATCTGCATAGACTGGCGGCGGGAAGATAGGAGACAACTAGAAGACTCGATACTTGAGCCACCGCCGAGGCCTTGATGGCATTGGGACTCACTGGTACTGTTTCTTGCTCGCAGGAAGGTTGACACTGGAAGATGCTTATACGCGAGAGACCTGCCCCCGGATTTTGACTCGTGTCAGAACAAGTAGTCGATGAATAAGTGGGTTTCGGATATGCTCTTGTTTGGGTTGTAGAAACCTTATTTCTCGATCCGGAGTTGCGAGCTGCCATTTGCGACAAGTTCCTTCCTAGTCCGGAACATTACAGTCGTTTCCAAATGTAATGGCACTGTGCCTTTTTTTTTCCGATCGCCGTGACGTCGTGACGCGTCGTTCCCAAAGTGGAAAGTCTGCCCGCATCCTCAGCTGCAGACCCATCATTGCCAT
>KN833055.1:28743-124867 GCA_000827315.1 Piloderma croceum F 1598 | reverse complement strand
GTCGAAGATCTGCGCACACTGAAGAGCTCATCGGTAGACTTTCCACTTTGGGAACGACGCGTCACGACATCACGGCGATCGGAAAAAAAGGTACCAGTGCCATTGCATTTGGAAACGCCTGTAACAGGAACTCATATGCCGTCCCGCTGAGCAGCATCACAAACTTCAGTACATCATCACTATCACTCGGGACACTCGGCGCGAACCAACTCACTTCCTCTCCCTCCAACGGAAACCTATCCCAAGCAAATGGCACCTTGGTCCCTCTGATCAAAGCACAGGACCCTGGTAGAATGGGAGGTATGGACAGTGGTAACGACTATCCGGAAGGGCGGGCTGATGCTTGATCATAATTTGAGTAGATTGCAGGGTGTTTCAGCAGAATCAGGAGATAAGCGTAGAATTGTATAACCTTACGAGTGCTACAAATGATGTCGATGATACGCCGAGTTGATTGTACTTGTTTATTTACAATATCTAATTTATTTATTTAGCTTCTCAAACCACCTAATCTCTCTTCGCCGTTACCTTCTGTCTAACCTCTGTGTAGGAATCAAGATCCTCCAGAAACAACTCCATCTACATCGCTGCCTCAGCGCCCGTCTTTGCCGGCTTCTAATTCCGACTTCTCGCCTGCTGTGTCGACCAAGCACGCACTCCAAGGCGAACACGATGCTATCAAGTTGGAAGTCGGACTCTTCGGGATTTTCGTCGAGAAGATGATCAATAACAATGCGCATACTCTCGACGACGATCACAACAGTCAGATCATTCGTTATGAGCTAGAGAATTTCGAAGAGGAAGACGAGATCTGAATTGAGAAGCGGGAACAATAGCTGGAGGTCGTTGAGGAGGGGCGGAAGGAGGGTGGACCCTGGTAGGACCTCCAAGCTTATGGATTGGTGTCTTTCCGATAAGAAGTTTGACGTTCGTACTTATATTGCCTGTATTGCCCTCCGTCATTCATGAACTGTTCCAGCCGCTCGGGATGCTTTCAAGAAAACTCGAACCAGTAGTCAAGTTCTCAAATTCATTGTAGGCACAGTATAGTGCCGCCCAGAGTACCATCTCTGCAATCGAATATAAAGTTCACCGCCCCACCGCTCATTGAATCACCTCCTGCCAATGAACCCGAATCTGCCAAGCCCGTAGCAGCAGCAGCAGCACCGCCTGCCTCATCCAAATCGCTTACTCAGATACTCCAACGGAAAATCGGTTGGAAGGTAGCTGTCTTCTCTTCTATCTTCTGTGCATGAAGATTGGGCTACAGAGCGCAAATGACTCGCGTCTGCGAGAGAGGAATGAGAGCCGAATGTCATAGTTGTTGAGACACGCCTTAGAATGTCGACTACCTCTTATCGGACGAGGGCAAGAACCAACTGTAGCAATCGCTTACAGGGTGCACGTCGCATTCACATTGGAGACAACATGGAGGCGAATACCGTTGTGATGTCTAATATCGGACGATCCTCCAGTCATAGTACCACCACCACCGTGGCGTTGAAACTTGACTCTGGTCGTCATAGAGACCAAGATATCTTACCTCAACCTCCAACTCCTTGCATCTGAGCAAATATCCACACGTTCGACATGCCTTCCACTAATCTCGGACGACTTTCCACCTCACTATCGTTAACCTGCCTAACGCTCACCACGGGTAACGATCGAGTAACGCACCTTTGCGCACGTCAGCACCATCAAAGGCACTACCAGTTTCTTCCGAGCGATCCCATCAGCAACGGCTTTTCCTTGTATGACGTCGGCATCATCATCAACGACGGCCGCTCCTGGTGCTACCTGCCAAACGAACGTGTTCTAACTGATGGAACGATCCCCTTTCAGGCCCAGTTCGCCTGAGACGACCTACCCAACTCGGGGAACTTCCCCCAGAAATTCAAAACTGGTCAACATGGAGAACACTTAGTGGAGAGGCAATAGTTGGGAGGTATTTGTCAGTTTGCGAATGGTATGTCTTCCGTTTTTGTAGTGCTATGTAGTATATTTTCTGATCGTTTTTATTTATTACATTTATTTAAAGTGCTTTGTGGTTCCTTGGGGGTCATATACTCGCAAGTTTACCAAATGCGGTCGGTGCATGGAAGCTAAATATCGCGGCGATGAAGGGCTTAGGTTTTGGGGGTTAGTAATCCGAAGGGAGGGGATGAGGAAATGGCTGAGCGTCACAGGGCGACAGAAAACCCTGGCGACATGTTGTTGAGACTACTCTCGCCCGAGTAACGATGTGGGGAGGGGGGGGGCATGTCATGGGGCGAGCTAGAGAGGAGCTGAACGCCAATGGAAGAGACATGCACGCGAGCGAGTCCAAGCGACCTGCTGGAGCCAAAGCGCCTCAAGTGCAACCTGCACCCTATCGAGAATATCAACCGCTTCGGATCCCCACTCCCCCATCAATCTACGCCATGTGCGACTATTACCCGTTCTCCTGGACTGGAGGACAATTCCATCCCGCTCGTCGACATGCGGAGACCATGTCCAGAACAACAGGCTCAAATACCGTGCTTTCAGAAACAATGCTCAGGGATATCTCGATACTTTCCCCGAGGTTCTCGGTGATAATGCAGGGCCGTCGAGAAGAAGGTGCTGAGGAGGCGATTACGATATGGCCATGGGCCCATTACCCCCCGGGGAGTGCATTAATTTTAAACGGGTCCGTGCAAGAACGTAAAGGGACGGGGAGGGACGGCAACGCAAACTCGAATTATAATTTTGAAGCCGTTTGGTGCTACGGTTATGATATATTTCTTAACATGAGCCAACTTGTTGACTCGAACATCGAATAATAGCTGTCTGCAACAGCTCTACCTCGCGTCTTGTGTCGGGATAGAAGAGCTGGTTCAAGTGACTCTTGGATGTCTCAATCCTCGGATGCCAGCAGAAATTCTTATCGATTAGTTAGTCTCCCGTAGGCAGCCGTAATAGCGGAGAAGATAGTCGTTCTCCAGCTGTCACTGCCGAGTTGTGTGCCGATCAATCTACTACATATGCGATCCGATTTTGACAAGGGTTGACTCCAAACTTCGACTCGCAGACTCGTCCATCAACAACATGTCCGATTTTACGTCCCGTTATCCCTCCATCTCGGGCGCGAGAGCTGCCGGTGAGAATCGTCTAAATATCATCGACTTGATGTTTACTATTGAATTGGTATCTAAAGGTGTCATCTGTGACTTCTGTAGAGTGACTGGCGCAGAGAAGAAGCTGAGAGCTTGTGCAAAGTGCAAATCTGTCCTGTATGTTAAGACAGTCATCTCGACAAAATTGTGATATCTGATTAGAAGAATAGATATTGTGCAAGTATCCACTGATGATTACAACGATGCTATACTTGACTGATGCTGTGATACAGAGTCGAGATTGTCAGAAGGAGGCCTGGAAATATCATAAAGCCATATGTAGCACAAACGAAGATGCCCATGCCCTACTCGGAAATCTTCTTCCAAACGACAATGATAATCCTTTAGTCTTGGCTTTACGCGAACAGCTGGATATGAAGGCTGCCATAAAGGAGTGGTACCAACATCATAGTACTGTTCTAAACTGGACATGCTTCAATGCATTCGATCTCAGACACCATCCCGAACGGAGCACTACACATGTCATGCTGACCCAACTAAAGTTGACGGGTAACAACCAAACGGCAAAAAAAAAGTTCGAAATTATGGATACATATCTTCTAACGCGGGAAGAGCTGGCAACAGTGCGACCCGAGGACATCGGACGATTGTTTGCCTTGGAACGCGACATGCCAGTGGTAGAGAGGATCAGGACACCCGTGCTACTTGCGTGCGGAATCTTCTCCCACTACGTCCTCCTTGACTGGGATGAGCAAGAATTAGTGGATGTTTCGATAGATCCGGAGTGGAGAGCGATCTCAAAAAGCCTCGCCAATGGCCATAAAGAGTATAAACTGGTGAATGGGAATCCAGTCCGCAGGGAGACAACGTTCGTGTATTCTGTTCTGATTAAAGGCTCGAATTAACAGTGTTGCTCCGATTTTAGGATTATCAAGCCACAGTAAATTACAAGGTTTGCTGTTGCGGGCTATGCGAGGAATTGTCAGATCTTCAAACCCTTGCAATATTCGAAGCTCGTATATTTCACATACCTGTATAGCGAAACCGAACCGTTTCCCGAACTCAGAAATCCCGCGAGATTGGTCTATTGTTGATGTTTTCTATGGTCATTACATACAGATAGTAGACATTCATCATCGTCTAGCAAAGAAAACGGGCCAGATACGGACCATCGCCAACCAAACCTGGTAGAGTGGGCTTCATCAGCAGGCATGAGTCGTCGCACAAATAACAATTAAACCCACATTATAAAACGCGTAAGACGTTCTGTCATCCTATCAGAACCAGGAGGCACGAGAGCCAAGGGAACGATATCGAAAATAAAACTACGCAAAGCGACCAAGCGAGCAAGAAAGATGCTGTAGGAGGTCCGAGAAGCATTTGGAAGCACCATTGGGAGGGTGACGCGACCCGTAAGTCGATCACCTACGTCTTGGAAATTCTATCCCCACAGATGTTAAATGACCAGGAACTTACAGACATATTGAGAGGCTCACCTGGGGCCTGAATTGTCGTCGGCCATCGCGTTGACTAGATAAGGTTATATATATCCTCAATTCAAAGTTCGTTTGCCATCTGCGTACTCTTCAGGGACAAGTTCTTCGCCGCGGGGTGAAAAGAACCAACACACCAATGCTGGCAAATGTAAGTGGGCAGAAAAATCGAGTGTAGTGTATGGCAAACGAGTTTGTAACACATTCTGGCCAGCCTGAGCTTGTGAGAAATCTGTGCAGACCATTGAAGACGATAATCTATCTGAGTTCGGGCGTCGGTTCGTTTGTGATTAGAAGCCGCGATCATATTAACGAGAGGTGCTATATATTGAACTTGGGAGGGCAAATGGACGGCGCAGTGACCATTGGTATGGTGTGACTAGGCGGAAAGCAATTTGGCGCGCTATGGACTCCGTGCGATATTAGAAAGTCTACCCGAAGAGACGACTCAACTCCTCATCGATCTCTGTGTACGAGTTCTGGATCCATCAACACCGGATACAGGTGACGAGGATTAAAAGTCGATGGTGGATGGGGTTAGTCAGAGCTCGAAGACGTTGCTGCGTGTTCTGTAATTGGCTTATATACATCGAAACTTGACAATTATCGAGAGCTAGTGTGCACGTGATAATCATGGCAAGATCGTTCGAGCCAGAGGTCACGTGTGGTCGACCACCCTTCCCTCGTCAAATGCCTCAGGCTGTAATTTCCCCATATGCGGGTTTCATAGACATCACTAAAGGCAACGTTGTTTACATAGAATCGCCACTGCCACTCGATCCTTCGCTTCCCCAGCTCCAAAAACAACCTTGGTTGGATGATTTCCGGAGCCAAGTCGGCCCGCCCATACAGGCCTCCCTACACAGTCGTCGATACCCAGCTCCATCCGACCAAGATCCTCTTACCATTTTCACCCCAATGATCAATGCCTGCTCGGTTCCTGCACCCCGATGGGTCCACGTCGATAGTGCAGGTTTGGGAACCGTTCTCCTCTTCACAGACGGTGCAGCAATCAACAATGGTCAGCCCAACGCAAAAGCCGGCTGTGGCATTGTCTTCGTTCCAGCACTTCCGCGCCCTAAAGGCGTCGCGTTTCGTCTTGAAGCCGACAATGGCCGCCCACCTACATCCAATCGTGCGGAACTGCTTGCGGCGATCAACGCTCTCATATTACGTGTGTGGATGGGAGAAGGCTTTGCCCGAATCGCGATCGCCTCAGATTCGGAGTACGTTGTCCGTGGGATATGTGAATATGTGTTCTCTTGGACGCGTAGGAGTTGGATCACAAGGCAACGCACTCCGGTAGCAAATAGAGATTTGTGGGAGCGCTTGCTCTCTGTGGTGGAACAATGGGAAAATGCGGGTGTTATGGTTCAGTTTTACCTGATAAAAAGAGACTTGAACACGGAAGCTGATAGACTTGCAAAAGAAGCAGCGGTATGCAAATCCTTCTCGTTCCCTATCTGAAACTGCACATTCATTATTTACACACAGGAGTAGGATTAAGGAACCGTCGATGGTATCACAAGCCCGTCTTCTTGGTATCGGTTATTTCCTTGGATGATATGCAACTGTTTCACTAACCCGAGCGATGCTAGTAATATCGTATGCTGCACACAAGTCAACACTCCACGTCATCCAAATAACAGCTTCCCCCGTCCGTAGAACTATGTAAGGAACTACTGAGAATTTCTTGTCGACGGCCGTAATTACACTTTCACAACATACATTATACGTCTCTTACGATCCAACGAGTTAGTACCTTTTTTGTTACATCACGTCTCGATTATAACGAAGATTCCTTCGCTCTTTAATGTACAGTTCTTCCTTTTCTTTTTTGGCATTTTTTTATATTCTCGATCCACCGCCTCTTGTACTGTCCGTCCTGCAACCATGGTTCAGGACCCTTGCAATACCAGAAGCATCGGGGCAAGTCTCGTAGTACTTGGCTATATGCCGCATGAATTGGTCACGTGTTGGGTCGAACGGGCGCCAAACCTTGTATTAGATCTTTATCTGCAAACTATCTACACAAGAGCGATAACGATGTCTGATTGGATCCCACTCGAATGTAATCCCGAGGTTGTTAGCGTGTTTCAACTGTCCAGTTCCTTACTTACTTACATTCATCAACCACCAGGTCTTTAACAAAGTATGTTCAACCCCCATTCTTCATAATCGATCGGGCGTGTAATGAAACCATCGAGAAAGTGGGCAAACAAAGCAGGCCTTGTATCCTCGTCTGCCCAATTTTATGATATCTACGGACTTGATCCTGAGGTTCGCACAACCATAGTTATTCCCCATCTTCGAAATTGTTTTGCTACATTTCTCAATTGCAGCTATTATCGATGGTCCCGCGTCCCGTGAAGGCCGTCGTGCTCGTATTTCCCTATGGGGAGGCTCGTGATAGACGGAGAGCTGAAGATGAGCGCATTGCGAAGGAGGGTGGACCGAATGTTGATGAGACGGTGTTTTGGGCGAAGCAGACCGTACGAGAAACCCTTGTCCCTTCGTTTTTTTGTTCTGGAGAAATTGATGACGACCAGGTCCCAGGAGCTTGCGGAACGATGGCGCTGATCCATGGACTGGCTAATGTGGGTATTCTACGGCTTTCCCTTCTTGCATCCAGGCGCAAGCATGATTTATATCTGGGGTTTTTATTTTTATTTTTATAGAGTGATGTAACCCTCGCCCCTGAATCACCCCTCCGAAAATTCATCGACGAATGTAAAGACAAATCTTCATTCGACCGCGGCAAACACCTCGGAAATTCTCCTCTCTTGAGGGATATTCACGCCTCCCTCGCCAGGGAAGGCCAGAGTGCCCCTCCCCTCCGGGACAATGTAGATCAGGCCTATACATGCTTTGTCGTCGCCCCCAGTCCACCAGGGGCAGTGAGTGAGGCTGCTTCTAATTCGGATGCGGATGCTACAAATAGCACACCGCAGAGAATTGTGGAACTGGATGGAACTCGCGCAGGGCCTGTGGATCGTGGGGTGTGTACAGATCTTGTGGATGTTCGTCTTCTCTTCCATTTTCTTGTGTCATAACCTCTAGACTGATGAGTTATAATTCAGGATGTAGCCCGAATAGTCAAAGAGGACTTTATCAAGAACAGCAATAGCGTCAAATTTAGCCTTATGTATCTTGGACAGCCGATGTAAAGTGTAACTGACGGAAATTCATTTGTACAATACGCACGCTACTAAATGCCATCTTACTTGTCTTTGGGTTGTTCACCGCTTGCGCTGGCTCTAATATGGCTCGTGAACTGCAAAAGTTGTACACCATTGGCGCGAACATGGACCGGAATTTTCCTGCCGATAAATTGTTGATTAACCGGAAAGTGGAACTATAGAAATATGTGCCAGGCTATCGCTTATAGATCAATAGCAATAGTATTAGTTCGCAAAAATCCAAAAATAAAAAGTAACAGCCAACTTGAGCTAGTTGAGAAGATTTAGAGTGAGTGACATCAATATATCGTTCGTTCGCCCTTGTATCAATACATATTACTCTTGGCTGGGAGGCTAATGACAACGCGACAACGTTGCTGACCGTAGCTGCGATTAAAATATACATACATTTCTTCGCGCTAAGATGAAGGAAGTTGGAAGGAAGGTCGCGCGCGTAGCTCTAAATTTAAATCGATCGTGTCCAGTCCACACTAACTATTAATATTATTATTCGAACATCCCTAGGACCGCCCTGGGACCGCCTGGCCATAACACACCGCAACTCAATAGGTCTTCTAGGCATTTGATATGTTGCTTCCGAGACTAAGGGTGACCGGTGACCCACGAGTAAATGATTGACAAGGGGCGTACGGTGATTATGCGCATGAATTCAATCCGCATAGCGGGTTGTCAAAACTACTAGGGTTATCATGAATCCTGTTATGTAAAGGATGAAATGCGAATCGACGATTCAGACTAACCAGCGCCAGGTACTGTAGGTTCTGCCGAGCAGAAAGAAAGAAAATAATGAAGGATTGCACAAGAAGTGTGTATTGTCAACGACCAATGTTAATTGATATCAAACGCGGGTCTAGGCCCCATGAAACGATTGAAGGTCCGTAGTTAATGTAAAGTAGATGCGTGCGTAGAAGGGACGGTATAAGCTCAACCAATCTAGCAGTCAAATAACTTGACCTGCGCTTAAGCGGGGGTAGGAGGGAGTTGAGCAAAGTATTCTTCGATTTCTTTGTTGCGGATCTCGCAAGTGGTGTCGCAGTGAACAGCATCGTCATCGGTTTGTGTGTCGGTCTGCGTTTCGTTGCGTCCGAGGAGGTGATGGGAGTGGAGGGACCGCTTTTTCATCTTGGTAGATGAGGCGTACCTAGCAACAAGGGTGATTTAAAACTGGTGTCCGAACACGCAAGGAGAAATAACTGACAATGATCCAATTTCAGACAGTTGACCTTGAGGGTTCAAGAAAGCGTTCATGCTGGTGGCGAAATTGTCCGGGGGGTTGTTAGACTCCCAGCATCCTGGAAGAATGAGATTCGAATCATAATCACGCGCTTATGTGGTCCGTGACTCACCGAACCACGCATAACGCTCCACATAGGGTTGGGCATCCAGCCAAGTTAAAGCTTCCGTCATGAAGGTCTTGAGTTGGGACTCCGAAGGATTGGATGCAGTCGTGACGCCTAGTTCGGGAATCCATACGGGCATGTTGGTTAGAGAATGAACTGCTTCCACATATTTCTGGAGGCCAGCGAGATCCTTCCAGGATCCATACCTGTATGCCCGGTAAGTAAGTATGCGATCCTAACCGTAGGCGCAAATGACGCACCAATGCATGCACGTCATGTCCGCGTGGCCTCCTTGCTTCTTGATTGCGCTGAGGAAGGTTTGCATCCATTTGAGGTTCCAAACAATAGCTGGAGTGCAGAGCTTGACGCCCTTTTTGGACCAAGGATAGACTTCTTTCATATAGAGGTCCGCAGCGGCGTTGGGATCCATGTTGGCTTGGCCAACGACGTCTGGCTCATTTAATGACATGAGGTTTTTAGGAGCCTTCTTGTTCATTTCGGCGACGCGTTCGTTCCACAAGCTGCGATACTTCTCGCCCCAGAACATGGGCACGTATTCGTTTTTTGAGGGCATTTGTGAGACGGGCCCATTCTGCCAGTCTGTAAATAGATGACGAGTTCGTCACGCCGTTCTCTGAGAAATGAACCTTGGGTTTTACTGACGATGGTACCATTTAACGATGGATGGTGAGCCTAGCTTAGGGGCGAGGTTGTTGTTAGCGGCCCAGGCAAGACCTCTCTGAGAAGTGCCCGCGGAGGGAACGGCGAACGAGAGCGCAAGGGTGAGTGCGCCGAGGACGGCGGCGAGGTTGGGAACCATGGGGCGATTTAATGAAGGTGGTAGCAGAACGAGCGGTAGGGGGAGCGGTAACAGAGGACGCTGATAGTGGCAGGAAGCAAGAGACTGAGACTATTACAGACGACGAATGGAGAAGTTTATTAGGTTCCACTCGTCATCAATCCATATTTAAATAAACCACAATCTCTTGGCGGATACGATGTCAACCACAATTCAAATTGTTCCACATGCACAGAAGCAGTGCGCGGCCAAAGGGCCCAATCTCGCTGATGGACCCGCCGCCAGCGCTGCACACAAGTCGTATTTTATGAGATGGAAATGGGCTGCTATTTCTGAGCATTTCTGCTATCAGTTTCAGCATTTAGTGGTTCTTCGAAATATTGGTTGGACTCCACTGTCGATCTAGCCATATTGGGAACGGAATTAATGTTGCCGCAACTCAACCTTATCGTCAAAGAGACCAACAATCGCGTGTTCGAAGAGTGACTGGGACTGTTATGTAATAGGTTCGTTGTAGAAAGCGACAATTAATCGTCCAGCTCAAGCTGAGATGTGAGTTAAGCATAACCACAAGATATATGTCCAATTTGTATTGAAATGAGTACCTGTATATGTGTAAAGTAGTAGTGAGAGGTGCGCACGTATCTAGGCGTCACATCGAGAATACAAAAAATTCATCACGATACATCGTCATCCACTTCGTCGATGCGTGATCGGTCATCACTTGTAGGCTGAGGAGACAGAGTCGGTCCTTCCACTTCGAAGAAATCGACGAATCTTAAAGGACGCAATGTGAATCCCTGTAAAATGGCGATGTCAGCTATACCTCATTTGCAATAAATAACTCAAGGTAAGTAGGCTCTCACCTCAAGCTGTCCTTTAACTAATGCCTCTTCGTCTGTCGATGTTGCTCGCACGTACTCACGCACTGGCAGCATGGCAGCGTTGCGACATAGCTCGCGAAGATCTGAGCCAGACATTCCTACAGAACGCTGTGCGAGTAGGCGCATGGGGAAGTTAGGCTCGAGTGGTGTATCTTTAAGCATCTACAATCAGGATTGTAATCAATCGCCTTCGTATGCTGGCGCATGAAGGTCAGCAGGACACTCACTAATGACAAGATTTTGAAACGTTGGTCGGCATCTGGCAGACCAACGGCAAACCGTTTCGGCATGCGGCGGAGGATGGCGGAATCAAGGTCCGTCGGACGGTTCGTAGCTCCAAGCACCAATATTCGATCCGAAGCAGACAGTAAGCCATCCCAAAGACTGCCAGCGAAACAAATCAGAATTTCCCGAAATTCGGAGGAGACGAAATTACCAGACGGCTTACGTCATGAACTCAGCCTTCATCATACCTGTAACTTCATGGTCGTCTTTAGCCCGCTCCCTCAAGAACGAGTCAATCTCGTCGATGAAGATGATGCTCGGCTGACACTTCCTTGCCAGACTAAATAACGCCGCGACCAACTTGTTAGACTCCCCATACCACTTGTTCGTGAGCACGGAAGCGGCAATGTTGATAAATGTTGCTCCTGATTCTTTGGCAAGGGCTTTAGCGAGCATTGTTTTACCGCAGCCCGGAGGGCCGTAGAGCAGGACGCCTTTGGGGGCTCCGATGAGGGATGACGATGCACTGAAGAGATTTGGGTAGAGAAGTGGGTAAATGATGGATTCGCGGAGGGAAGCGATTATAGGTTCCAAACCGCCGACATCTGACAACCAGATTGAGTGCATAAAGAGGGAGGGTGCGTGCTGTAGATTCATACCTGAGAATTTAACCTCTATATCATCGGGATGAATCACCTCGTTGGCGATAGTTTCTGTAAACGGCCCATGTTTAAACAAGACATGGTCATAAGAGTTCACAACGAACGCACTCTCGTATTCGTCAAGTTTCAAATTCTTGTGTCCTAATCTCTTGAGCGCTTCTGTCTTCTTCGCCTGCACTTCCTTCTTGGACCCGTGCGACATAGTGTCTATCGTCCACTGTGCACATGAAAGATCATGAGATACTGTATTCCGAGTTACGGATGTACTCGATACTTACTCGTACGGTATAGTACAAAGCTGCCTTGCGTTCACGTTCAGTAAAGGCCTCGCACATTCGAAGTCATGCATGCTACGCACTTGCGATGCCACGAACAATGCAACTGATACAATATCAGTCAGTCAGGCATCAGTAAACCTGTGGATGTCGCTCACTGTCTAGTATCGCCCGCTTGGTACTTGACGAGGCCGCCATCGTTACGTTTGCAAGTCTTTTGGTTGGAAAGCTGTATGATGGGTAAACTTAAGTCCCTCCACTAGCCTTTCCAGCACTAATAGACGTGATATTTGCCAACGATGAAAGTCCAGGCACTGCCTGGCAAGAATATCAAGACAAAGTTGCCTCCAGACAAAGAATTTGTAGGACTATGATGACGAAAGCGAAGACAACAGCTCACGAAGCATAGTAAAATTCGACCAACCCTAAACAGGGTTTACATACTGGGAAAATGCATTATTATTATGTAAGATGCTATGCGAATGCGTTAGGAAGGTATCGGAATGCGGGGTACTAATGGCAACAGGACAGCCGTACAGAATATGATCTGAATATCAGAAAGCACAGCACACTTCTATCAGTCGTAATGGCTCATTAGGTAAGAATAAAAAAACTTGTGGCAGGCACAGCCTTACTCTACTATAGGGCCTGCCTCCGTCCCAAGGTTTCCGCCCGGCCATGCGAAAAATATGCGGGCGAAGGGGGCGAAGGTAAGTTAGTATACTCAGGACTGCTCTGGTGTTCATCAACAACAGTTGATCCAGATAATGTAGAGGCGGGGAGGCGTGTATAGAGAGGGAGGTAATGCTCGGATGTTTGCGGGTGGTGAGTATGATGGAGCTGCTGCTGACGAGCAGACCTGCCCGGTCCCGACATATTCTTCTGCCATCGTTCGTATGTCTGCGCGATCTGCTCAGCTTCGGGTGTGCGCTGAGGAAGTGGTGCCGGGCGGGACCTGGAGACAATGCAGAAACCGAGAAGAAGTGTCAAGAAACAAACTGCGCTCGCCACATCTCTTTGTTAGTGGCGAGCAGCGGAGATGTAACATAATGGATAGGCACATACATAGCGCGATAGCGATGCCTACTTCCGTGCTTGGCGTCATTCTCCCGTTTGCGGAGTCATCAGCTATCGCTGCTCTGACTATCAATGTGTACATCTTCAAGTTTCCGACACTGTTGGGTTGTAGGGGTTTTCGGACGTGTGGCGTGGTGAGCGAAGAATGGCCAGGAAGGACTAAAGTCCCTCGAATTAATATTGTCAGCTCGGTGTATTCACCACGGTGGGGGTATGTGGTAAGGGAAGAAGAAAGTTAGACATGCAACGACTCTGTTTTAAATATGCGCATGATAAACTCTTGGCACAGGTATAATATCCGTTTAGAGATTATACCTATTGGGGAATTACTAAACGTAAATCACGAATCTGGCCGCCAAACGCACCAGCCTCGGGCATGAGTTTCTTGGGGGAATTCCGACATTCGGCGACGACTGATAAGAAAATGCACAGGAATTACCGAGAGAGATTAGCCAGGTGCTCATTCAATCTCCAAAGGGTATGTGTATGATCCGTGCCATAAATATACGCCCATCAACGGGGACATTCGACTGACCCAGTGGCCCCGGACCCATCCAAATGGTTCACCAATAATATACATGAAGAGCGCGTCCGCCAAATTACCTCAGTTTCTGTTGTCGGGACCAGATGGCCCCCTGGGGAATTTGAGAACCTTGCGTGGGGGGGATGGATTCAGCGCCCGGTACATTGTGCTTGCGGAAACGGCTTGGCGACTCAACACAGTCATCAAGATAGCAGCGTATTCTTGGGATTTTTCCATGACTCGATGCTGTCAAGGAAGTAAAGCCACACAAGTCCTTTTTCAGAAAAGGGTTGTCGTGTCCTCATAAAGACATGCCGCCGGAAGCAGCTACCGAAGCAGTGCCAGGCGATGCTTGAAGAAGGTCCAAGAGAAAGGCCAAGGGTTCCGAAAGACCAGGAAAGACCGCGTATATGATTTTTGCCAAGTGCCTGGACCTAGTGGTCTGCAGCTGGCATCCTAAAAAAAACCTGCTGTAGAAAGTCATCAGTTTTAGTCATAAATAGGCGAGAGTAGGATCAACTGCAAGCTGTAGACTGTGAGAGTTGTGGCCTGTTGTGGCCTTCGGTGCGGTTTACACGAGGCCTCGGAATGGTCAGGGAAACGTTAGGACTGAAGAGAAGCCTCGAGCTTTCAGCGAACCCGCCTGATCGACGTCCCATTTGAGCAGGCGCTTATTCTCCTCCGTCGGACTTCGGACGTCACCGTGGCAACCAGCAACTACTGACCAACTACTAGACCGTGACGCTCAGTCGAGGCTTGCTCGGTCTCTGGTCTCCAGAGGAGAACAAACCGCGATTGGGTCACAACCAACTCAGGCTCCGAGACATGGGAGCAATCATCTGGGTTGTTATCCTGCTCACAGTATCACCATGCTTGTTCTTGGTCGTACACATTCGTAAGCTCCGTTCCAGCAACCAATCTCGCCGAATAACAGTCCTCAAAACCCTGGGACAATCGGAACTTCATGATAAGAAATTCGTTGGATTCTTCCATCCGTACTGGTGAGCAAAGGGCTGATCCTAAATTTACCGCTGCAAATTGGGTTCTGATCGAATTACTTAAGTAATGCAGGAGGAGGCGGCGAGCGTGTGCTCTGGACTGCTATCGCCGCTTTACAGCGAAATGAACCCAACGTAATTAGCGTTGTATACACCGGAGATACCGACGCTGCCAAAGAAGAGATAATAGATAAAGTCAAAGTATGTTCCGTCTTTCCGCTGCTGCTTCCGTCTCTTAATACTATCATCTATAGACTCGTTTTGATATCGCCTTGTCTCCAAAAACACTGCATCTCGTATTTCTCCTATCGCGGGACTTGGTGGAAGATTCGACATGGCCACAATTCACGCTTTTGGGCCAGAGCTTAGGATCCATGTACCTCGCATGGGAAGCTATGTCAAAACTTATTCCCGATCTGTACATTGGTAACGTACACTCCTTCTATTATGAACACCAAGATTTGACACCCCGTGGCAGACACAATGGGCTATGCGTTCACATTTCATATTGTCAAATGGGTTGGCGGCATACCCATCGGCGCATACGTGCACTACCCGACCATAAACACCGACATGCTTGCGCGTGTCAAGTCTCGGACGAAGTGGCACACGAATTCGGATACTATCTCTTCTTCGTCTGTCCTCAGTGGTGCAAAACTCATGTATTATCGACTATTTATGTACTACTACGCCCTCTCACTCCGCACTGCTTCATTTCTCATGGTTAACTCTTCATGGACGAAAAATCATATCGATGCCATACTCCGTCATTCCGACCCATTACTAGACTTCTTACATCAATTGCCGCCATTAGTACTGCTCAAACTCTTACAGCCGGGCGGTCCTGGAGAAGCGAGGATCGTATATCCGCCTTGCGATACGCGCGAAATGGCCAAGTTCTCTTTAGAAGGAAGGGAGCGGGTTATTTTGAGTGTTGCCCAATTCCGGTATGCACTGCTATCTATCAGGCCGAATGAAATCCGACCTTATCTCGTCCAGACCCGAGAAAGACCACGCTGCCCAGTTGTACTCGCTCCACGAGTTGTTCAAGGCCTATCCGGAATACACAAAAGCAGGGAAGAGCCAAGTTAAACTGGTTCTGGTGGGCGGAAGTCGGAATGCAGGAGATGCCGCGCGCGTGGAAGGACTCAGGGCGTTAGTCAAGGAACTTGGGATTGAGGTTCGTACTTACGTCACTCCATCAGATGACATCAGAATTAAAGAAACTCCGGCCTTGTAGCAATCCGTTGAATTTGTGGTGAACGCTCCATACTCGCTGATGCTCGATTGGTTGTCTCGAGCAAGCATTGGAATAAGTACGATGGTAGATGAGCATTTTGGCATTAATGTGGTTGAGTTGATGGTGCGTTCACTCCTCGACCTCCAGTTGACCATAGACCCGCTTAACGTTTTCCAAAGGCGGCAGGTGTGATACCTGTGGCGCATGCATCTGCGGGACCTCTCCTTGATATTGTCGTTCCTTTCCATGGACAGCCAACAGGTGAGTCCATGTCTTCCATGCCCGGTATTTCTTACAAACCTCAGTCCGACTCAGGTTTCCATGCTACGACTCCGAAGACCTTCGCAGAAGCCTTGCATAAAGTTCTTACACTTTCGTTAGCAGAAGAGCTGGCACTGAGGCAGCGGGCGCGAACGTGGGCCGTGCAGAGGTTTTCTCAAGAGGAATTCGAGAAAGGCTGGAGTGAGAGCGGTTGGAAGACGTGGTTACCTTCATAGCACTACTAATAAGCAGTTAAATTATATCGCTTGTCCCATATGTCAATCCTCGGTATAAAACGAGTACATAAAAGTACAACAACAGTTTAATTCTTTCTCTATTCTACATATCCATCTTTACGAGGATCTCGTCTCTCTTACCTTGAATTTCCCCGACGTTCTTGTATCCAGCCAGCCCCATCGTAACCTCCATATCCGCCAGCGTAGACCTAAGCACTTGCTCGACCCCTTTCTCGCCTGCAATCGTAAGTCCATACATATATGGTCTCCCAACTATTACCGCAGAGTTGATCATGAGCACGACTATCAAACCGTAAAGAAACTTAAAACGCACGTAGAACACCCTGTGCACCCAACGCTAAGGCCTTGATAATATCGCTCCCCGTGCGTATACCCGAGTCGAATAGAACAGTGAGTTTACCTGATTTCTGGGCAGCGCTGATGGTAGGTGACTGGCAGATCTTGTCGAGGGCGTAGAGAGAAGCTATGGCGCCGTCTATTTGTCTGCCACCTAAAAGTTCCAACACTCAGGTAAATATAATAATTCTTTTGTAGAAACGTGAGGAACCAGACCGTGGTTGGAGACGATGATGCCTTCCACACCTATCTCGATGGCTTTTTCGGCATCCTGGACAAAAACAAACAAAAATGAGCAAGGTCCACTAGAGGTTAAATATACCTCAAGAGCTTGGAACGTACCGCCACACGCTGAATCCCTTTAAGTACTATGGGTCCATCCCAATTATCCTTCAAAAATTTGAGTTCCTCCCATGTCTTAAACTTGCTCGAATTACACTCTCCCAACCATGCCTTGCCAAGCATAGACATTTTCTGTGCCTCCTCGTCGCCATTTGCGCACTTTGCGTCCTCCTGCTTAGGTTCATAGGGCCACTTGGGTCGTTCGCCCTTGACTGGTTGGAGGTTGAACCGCTTCATGAAGACCGGGTCGGAGGTCCCGACTTGGATGCCGACGCCGTGAATGAATGGGAGATAGACTGTTTCGAGGTCATGAGGACGCCAGCCGAGGAGCATGGTGTCGAGGGTGATGACTAGGGCTGTGAACCCGTTCTCCTTTGCGCGTTTGAGTATCGACAGGGTGATAGCGTTCGTGCGCGGCCTTGAACAAAATAGGATTAGAGGGAATATATACCTATCAGATGATCGGAACGGGAGGGATATACCAATATAGTTGATACCACCGATGGCCGTCGCCATTTGCCTCTGCGACTTCTTCGATAGATCGAGAACAAGCTGTACTCATGATATAGGGCACACCGACGGTCTTTGCTGCACGTGCTACAGCGAGTTCTCCATCGGTATGAACGATACCTCCAACGCCGATCGGAGCGAGAAGCATCGGGCTTGGGTATTCCACTCCGAATAATGTTGTCTAGCCCATGGGTCAGTAGATAATCGAGTGTGAAAACATAGACCGTAGACACGCCTTGAGATTGCGATGGCTTGCATCCACGAGCATACGAGGGACTATGTTCCATTTACGAAATTCTTGGAGATTGTTGTCGCAGGTCGAGTTGGTACCTGCACTTCCATTCACATACATGAACGCATCTGTCTCCGGGTTTCAAATGATTATTTTTTAGACTATTACGAGCACTGGAATCGGACCATGATGATCTTTCAACACCTCTCTCGCTTTGTCCTCCAACTCTTTCGGGGCAACAGTGCCAAGCTGATATCGAAATGATTAATTCATTCCAGCAAAATAATGACAAGCTTTAAACAATAAAAGATTTGACTTACCAACGGTGCCTGTCGTCCAACGATTAGCTGAAGCAAGTATGGGCTCCATTGACTTGGTGCAATTGGTTCGGGTTGCGGTATATATGGAACATCAGACATTGTGGGCGTCGAATGCTTCGAGGATTGATCCCTTCGACAAGTCTTATAGACGCGGGTGGAATTTGAAATGGCTGCCCTGAAACGAAACATGGGAGTATACTTACGCCCTAGGGATGGGCAGCCTCGGGTCAAAAGGCATATATATCTGCCGAAAATGATCCATCTGAGACATGCGGCACCGTAACCGATGCTTCAAGGGTTTCACGATGTACCGAAGATAACCGATTATAAAGTTAAATCACGTGACCGGTTCGAAGAGTGGCACGCGTACGACGAAGAATTCTTACAGTAGTAAACCTTTCAAACTCAAAAACAATAATTACAGGACATGCGCAGTTCATAAATAGAGTAAATTCATGGCTGTCTATATGATGGATTTATGCCGTCCGGGCGTATATGGTACAACTAATGGCAATCTCACGTTTAAAGTAACGTAACAGTCATGTCGACCGGGTCATAGTATCGTAAGAACCTAGCAGGGAGCACGTTATGTGAACGAGAAGAATGGTGCCAAACTTACGCAAGGGATCCGAAGCGGTTGACATCGCCTGCCAAAGTGCCACCCTCAAAAGACTTCGGCATGCTGGTAGTTTCAATGC
This sequence comes from Piloderma croceum F 1598, assembly GCA_000827315.1. Lineage (NCBI taxonomy): Eukaryota > Fungi > Basidiomycota > Agaricomycetes > Atheliales > Atheliaceae > Piloderma > Piloderma croceum. Next base: position 106,100 of record KN833055.1, on the reverse strand, counting down.
AATGGTCGTCGATGAAAATCATTGTGACGTTGGCTATCGTGACACAAGGAGCCACGGCAACCGAAAATCTGTCCGCATAACCGATCGGACCTCGGTCCAGACGGGTGCAGCCTGTCCGCGGCCGAGATCATACATGGCAAGAAATATCGACGTATCTGTCCGGGCTGAGATCTGACATAAGGTGCTTTTGGCAGATCAATTCGTCCGCATTGGGATGTTACATTGATTAGGATATGCAGGGGCCTGGACAAGGTTGAGCTTCAACGTGAAGCTCACGTGACAGATGAACTCAGAATACGGATATTCCAGGTCCTACCCGCTCGCATTTTCGTGCTCGTGGTCACCTTACCCTGGACCTCGATCAGGGCGTCGTGCACTCCTCCACCAATGTGCTACACAGTGCAAACAGCAAGGTGTATTATGATAGATCTATGCGAGAAATCACCAACAAAAAACAAAGCGAGTCTATGTTTTATCACCACAATTGCGCTCCGATCTTTATCGCCGATCGTATCGTTACCGTCACCGTCACCTTCATCCTTCCCAACGACCAATCCTTTGTCGCACGTCATCGTCCGCCCAATCCTGGTGCTGTCGGAGGAAAGGCTCCTCTATCCAATGATAATACTCAATACCCGCACTCCAGAAAGGCTTCATCACTCGCACAGCACGCAATGAATTTTCATCATTCCGAGGATGCTCATCAAGCATGTCACGATTCGCCAGAAAAAACTTGTAGACCAGCCTGTCGGGGTGACTGATGACACTGTACACCGTATCGGAACAACCGTATACGAATGCGCTTTCACGAGGATGCACGTTTCTCGGATGCCTTACGATCCCAGGTTGCTTCGGTATACGAAGTTTCGAAGGCGTGACGAAAACCATTGATGTCTTGACTACAGGCGATGTTATCCGAGTGGCTAAGGCAATTGTCTGTGGATTCGGATCTGATCTGGCAAGCTTCTCTCTAACTTTCGCCGCCATGATTGCGGCTGGCGAGATCGGAAGTTGCACCTCCACTAATGTGATATATGGACGCGTATCTGGTGTGCTGTCTGCAGTGCGTTTTGGTCGACTTGAGATCAACATCACTATCTTCCTTGTAGTACTAGTTACCTTCGCGATCCGTCCTCCATACCCTTTGTATAAAGGCCCTCTTATGACGTTCTACCTCTACGTGGCGAGTCTGGTTTCCCCACCTATTGAATGAGATGTTTCACCTCTGCGCAATTGCGTGCTGCATCGCAAGGCGCCTCAAGGAAGAACTCGTTGCCGCGGGATATCCGTGAGACAGCCGCAGATAAAAAGATGCAAAATAATACGTTCTGGACAACTGAGCGGGCGCTGAGTTTGGGGACCTGCTTGTGTTACTCCATCAGCGATCTCTTTGCAGTTTGCATAGTCGCCTGAATGAAGGTAGACACGCGCGGAGGCCCGAAACACCTGCGCGGTGAGTAAATATCGGAGTATCATTTGTCTTCAACCTTTTGCACTTTCCCTGTACTTACACTCTCCGCAAATTGATCATCAATCACATAGATACAAAAGGTCTCCTGAGCATAGCTCATAGGTATAATTAGTACTCTTCGTACCCTCAATCCCATTCCTCAATCTCTGAGCCTGAATTAGTATTGTGGGCAAATCTCAAGGTCCGTAAATGCGTGGTATGTTCTGGATCGTCCAGAATCAGTCCACGGATGTTCATCATCATGCGTCCTACCTTATGTAACGAAATTAGATTAAATAAATACTGTAAATGAAACAAATGTAGCGCACTGCGATTGAAACAATGCACTGGGTTGGACTGAAAATGTTGTCAGAGGGATACAAGACCCTTGCAAATGGAACATTCACTCACGGTAGAATAGGAAAGTCCAGTGGTGTAATTTGATGCCTTGAATTAGCTACTGTCAGGGTAATGCCCACTATAATCTGCCGTAATTAGTGCAACAATTTTCTAACTTTCTGTTGACTGACCAAAAGTAACAACAAAGTAGAGCAATGAGTCACGAGCAAGCACGGTGATTCTGGTGAAAGATGGTCAATATGTCTGCAGACAATGAGGGTGAATAGTGGACAACTTACGTCCGATTCATTCCATTTCGATATGACATTACCTTATAGGCTGTAAGAAGCATGAGAACACCTGGTTATATCAGCCAAAGTGGGCCCACAGGTATGGCATTTTGCGCACCTTCTAATGCTAGGGCAGGAATCCTACAATATTAATTAATTATAAAATCAATGTTAACCTGACTGATACGCACCAAGCATGCCACTGCACACTTCCACTACCCTTCGCGTAAAAAAAAGCAGAACAGCCAGGTAGGAACTCATAGCTCAAATAAGCTGTGAGTTTGCTAAATACAGAGTGGCTAGTAGTAGACCAGAGAGCTTACTTATAGTTGTCCGCACAAATAGCACCTGCGTCACTATGGTAACAACAAGAGCAGCTGTGGAAGCACGATTTGCACCGTACAAGGTAGCATTTGCTGTAGAAGCATGCTACTCACCAATGAAAACACCACCCAGAGACAAAGTGACTAGCTTTGATTGCAAGCAGAACGTGTTGGTTAATATGTCTAGGATTTAGCTCTGTTGGGAGCAGGGTTACCTTGCGATGGTCATCTGTGGGTATTGTCAAGATTAGCTCCCATGAGTGGTTTCGGTAAACGAGGATGTACATAATGAGCAAACCCGCATAATCATTATAAGTTCTGCCGCACAGAAGGTGAATATAGGTAAACTGATCATAACTACTCATCAGTAGCTTCCATTTAAATTCAACAGATACTCACCACTCCAGGACATTGTTAGAAAATTTGCAACTACAAGCATATTAGCATGTCGTGTACATATGACTTCGCAAACAGTGGTGTGGCATTAAACAAGGCGTACAACTGGATTTAAATACCATGTTAGAGAGAGACGTTCTTCGGTGCCATAGCGATACTCACAGATAGGGAAAGCGGGTAAAACACTTTTGCTTATCAAGATTTTCAGGTGGCTGTTACGATCCACAAATTGCGGTACTCACAAACACGCCACAGCCTGTTATTTGCGCATGTTACTTTCGTATGTGTGAATAAAAAATACACATGAACGTACACAATGAGCGAAGTAAGAAGATATCGATTTATGAGGAATATAATCTTTGGCGGTCGCCATCGGAGCCTTCGAAATGGGATCAGAGCATGGCTAGAAGCATTCAATTCATTTGACAAACGTCCATATCCATTCGACCTGATCGTTGAAATTGTCATTAAAAAAGCAAAACAAGAGGCGAGCGCCATACCTCCATATCCAGAGTAATAATGTGATCGTACAGCAGCAACATCTAATGAGCGCTCATAAGTCAAGTCTGGCGAGAAGTTTTCTCGTTGAATTAAATCGTACACTGAATGCGACTGGCCATCAAATATGAGACGGTGTGGGAATCGTATGATAGCTTTAGCACCACGCACCACACACGTAGTTGTTCATTTGAACCGAGCTGAAAGCGGATGGAGCATTGGAATCCAATGGACGATAGCTGGTCGTTGAAGGAACCCACATGACACTATGGTAGAGTGAAGAACGTTGTGATGAGGGAGCTACAGATCGCCAATTGATAACAGATTATCGTAGTAGCTCCGATACGTCGCACTTCGGACCAGAAGACATCTACTATACTAGTAGTAGACAGAGCTAATGAAACGTGGACAGGCGTCAGCGCTAAGTATCATGTTAAAAAATCCACTTTACCCGATGAGGAATCACTAGTACAGATAACTATGCGGCTGATGCATGAATGCATTTGCACAACACCGTAACAGAAGCCAATTCATGATCACAATCTGCCAAACGTATTACAATAACGAACAACCAGAAGACCCAATGTGGCGCAGACATTAGTATTGGCGATCCCAGCATTCGGCACTTTGTGTAGGTTCTTAACCCATGCTTCCCACATGGACGCGTAAGGCGTCAGTGCTGTTGCCTATGCGAACCAAATAACAAAGGGAAAGTGTGAGTACGTGAAGTATCAGGATGTAATGAAAAAAAATATAAATAAAAGAACGAAGCGGGTTTTGGCGATGTGCCGCCGCTGCAATCGATATATCATCGAATAGTCAACGTTCTAGGTCGCCGATTTCAAGAGTAAAAGATCAGTGGTCTTCAGCCAACTGACAAACCATTAACGACCCTTGCACCCTTTACTAAGCAGCCGGTATCGGCGATCAGTGTCCAATCGATATATTAACAAGGTCGGCAATCCGTCTTGACTTCACGATCAACTTCCTCGCCATTGAAAAAAAAACGCGCCAAATCCCCTATCCAACCCCACAAAATCAAACCCAATCAAACGATGCCCCAGTAAAAACCTTCAAAATCTAATGAAAAAGAAAGAAAAGGAATGAGGAAGGAACGACGGGGAGCACGCACGTTTATGACAATCGGATCCAGCAATTCTTTTGGTTTTGCTAACCATGCTGCTCAATTTGGGACGAGGGGACGTGTGTACCAATTCAAGAGAGCTTTGAGTGGAGTGCCCAGGGGGAATGCATATGCAGCAGTGGTTTCAGAAGCATCGCCTGCACCTGTTGTATACTAATCGCGAGCGAAACCAGATACCTGGAGCTACAGGCGTAGAAATTAACGCCTTCCTCGCCCTGTTTTGCATGTCGATTCCTGAAAAAAAAAAACGTAGCGGGGATATACGCAGGCGCGTCACGGGGCGTCCACATCCATGTCATCGGATTTAGGGACATCGGTGGCTTATCGAAGGTGATTGGAAGGAAACGGGAAGTGAGGATATTGGCTCGTTGGTCGAGTGAAGCGGTGAGGAGGCAGTCTACTGTCTGGTACTAAGATAGGCTTATTCAAGCTCTCATCGATCACGTGTTGTTACTGGGTACCAAGCCAAAGTGCCGCGTCGGTTTCATTACGCCTACTTGCCTAATGCGGTAATTCTGGCCACTTCCCGCTCAAAAAAAGTGACCCAAAGCTGTTTTCAATCAATCCTCAAAGGTTTTCTATGATTTTTTCAATGTTATTATAATTTAGCATGCTATGTACACCTTATATAGCTTTTTTTTCTGTACTTTAATCTCATATATCCCATCCTGGAGCCTTAAAAGGTTACAGGTTCCTCTAAATACCACCACACAAACAGCAAAACAATCTACAGAAAAGGAGGTCTGACATATTAAAATAAGCCAAGAAGGTATTTTAAAGCATCAGAACAGCCTATATAAATGATTGCTACTGACCTGAACCAAATTCTGGTTTCTTTTGGTGTGATACTAGCCTCTCTAGATATGGCTCTGATGGTTAGCCAACAAAGAGTGTATAGCTCTTACTTAATAAGTTAAAATGGTAAATATGTATTCATAACCACTAGGAAAAATTTCTGAGAAGTCTTGTACCATATATGCCTTCTGGAAAATTTATGTTGAAAAAAAGCAAAAATGATTCTGAAAATAAATGATATTGCTCTTTTTGTTATATGTCTAAACTATAAATGGGTACATATACCTCCCAATGTACTGCCAATTGGTTTATTGTTGGATTGCAGGCAGATTTTTACAGTATATGATGCAAACTGATCCCCCAATGCCATGGACAGCTGATGGGCGGTGGCTGTGATTCCATTTTAGTCCCTCCTGGTGACCCTATTTTCTCATTTATTATTCAGTATGAAAACTACATTTGCAGAGATGGAATAATTGGAATGATTGGGGCTACAGTTTCTTGGTTTAAAATTTTTAAAATACTCATTTTAAAATATTTTAGACAGTGATATGTACATATAATGATGTGTAAGTCTGTGAAAATTTCATAAAATAGAAAACTGCTTCCAAGAACCTCTGGAGACACATTTATATGACACATTTTGTATTTTGAGCTAAGTATGAAACACAACATAGAGCTCATAAATGGGGTCACCAAATATGGGTCATCTTTTAATGGGCTGTGGCATGGGACCATTATGGAAACTGATGCAGCACTTTGGCGGGGATTGCCAGTACCCATTGTTACTTTTGCTGTGACATTTGTGACTTTCTGTAATTATGCACAACAGTGCACAATGGTGTGAGAATGTATGCCAGGAGTACATAGAGTGTGCAAGAGTGTGTAAAGTAGCGTTATGAAGACAACACAAATTATATAGCATCAATTAATCCCAGCAGTAGTAAGATCCCTCATAATACTCTCGGGCAGAACACAATGTCCATGGTACTGTTTCGATGCCCAAACAGCCTGTTTGCCATTAAGCCCCCTTCAATAGCCATCCACAAATCTCAGTGACCTGGTAGAGAACCTGACAAGAAACTTTAGCATTGACCCACAAAAATTGAGAAATGCACAGAATCCAAACAAGAAGGCATGCACTGGCAAATACATTTCAAAGGAATCAACTTGAGGGACGTGAGCACATTACACTCAAGATCAGCCTCTTTGGATGACACAGGGCATTGACAGTAAATCCACTTTGAGTAACCCCACCACTTTTCAATGAAATTCAATTTGTAGTGGAATTTGGGAAATAAAATGGCACAGAAGCCCTAAGCTTTGCATGCAATCTCAAGCAGTGACTCCACTGGAAATTGAGGCTCACCCAAAGGATTTCCTTTTCTGGATTTTGGTGATAAATTCACAATTCCTTTCCACACCCCCACTTGTTGGGACCCAAAATTTGTTTATGCCATCATATAGTAGGTTAGTCTTAGGCCCTAAACTTTGATAATATTTCAAAATGTCTTGACTTATGAACTGTCAAAACTAGCAAATCTCAAGTGGCAACAGAAAACTAGCAATTCCTTTAAGAGCAATGGGCACAGTAATTTTATTCAAGCTTTAGCCTTTTAGTAGCATGTAATACTATATTTTACCTCCACTTTAATTGAGGAAAAAGTGTTAATAATTGACTATTAGCTGTAAGTCATAGACATGTGGCACAGCTGCATTCCTTCCAATAAAGGAAATCCTTTGGGTGGGCCATATGTCCCCTCCACTGTGACAAAATCTGGTTCATTGTATAGCATCTGCTGACAACAGCACTGAACAGCACCCTTTTCACAGTGAAACTTCAGGCACTCTGCCCTAATCTTCAAGGCTCCCACATAACCCCACTCTTGCAATATCTGACCCATCCCTTTAAAGACTCTTGTGAGGTCATGGCCATCCCGATAGTAAAGAGACTGTGATGAGCCATCAGCAAATGAGCCATCACACATCTTGACCTTCTGCTTCAGTGCTGTTCCATCAGGTTGATAGACCTGCTTCAGTAGATGCTGTTATTTATGTACACAATAATACAGCAACTGCTACAGATGTGTGGTACATCAGTACAAGCAACTTGCAAGGGGACTAGTTATACTAAACCCTTGCAATTGTAAGGGATCAATATCACAGGTTCCTTGCAATTGCTACTGGGTTATTTCACAGGGGCCTTGCAATTGCTGCTGGACCATTTCACAGGGGCCTTGCAATTGCTACTGGGTTATATCACATGGGCCTTGCAATTGCTGCTGGACCATTTCACAGGATCCTTGCAACTGCTACTGGGTTATTTCAAAGGTTCCTTGCAATTGCTATGGGAATATTTCACAGAAACCTTACCATTTCACGGGATCCTTGCAATTGCTACTGGGTTATTTCACAGGTTCCTTGCAATTGCTACTGTATTATTTTACTTGCAGGCTGAGTTGCAGCTTCGAAGCAGTTATTATGTCCATTTTTACTGTAGTACATGCTCACACTCAGCCTGTCCAGAAATATACAGAAAGCTTGCAATAATAGTCTACATGACATACTTGAAAACACAATAAAGCAGTAGTAATATAATATAACATTGCTAATCAACCTCCATAATGGTAAAACTCTTCAGGATGTATTGTGATGGCCATTCAATTGGGATATGCTCCTTCTCGAGGGTTGGATACCAACATGTTGCAAATGATCCCACCATTGACCGACAGATAGCTGCCTGCTTTGCTGCATATGCTGAAATGCCATGTTGTACATGAAGAGGTGTATCAGAATGAAAAGCCACCTGTTCAAGCCATCATGTAGCCTTCTATTCGAAAAAGCAGATGGTTCGACGCATCTCCTCAGTGACAAGGATAACTTCCTCTCACCATCGGTCTGCTTGGGCTTTGGCCTTTGCCCACTCGCATCACATTGCTGTTAAAGTATCCATGATCAGTACGAATTCTGATATAATATATAATTGCTGAAGTTTCAGGTTTGAGTATTTGAATGGAAAAACATGATGCTAAATGGTAATTGGCTGGACTTACTATCATTGATCTTATCGGGTGAAGCAACATCCTTCAGAGGCCCATCCTTGTGCAGCACTAGCCAGATCCATGATAACTCTCTTGTCGTCTCACGAGACCCATCATCATCATTACAGCGAGGAGATCGCAAGTCCTTGTTGTGGTCAAGATACTTCAGCCGTGTTGTCCATTTGCCATTCAGATCAATCAATGAAAGTGCTTTGTATGCAGCACTGTACCATTTGGCGGCACACATGGTCTTGTCATGAAAATGGCTCATCAGAGACCATGTCTGTGTGTTCGATTTCTGGCTTTGCCCTCCCACTTGGACTTTTTTGTAATCATGAAGTGTAGCCGATATGCAAAGTTGTCTTCTGAGCTCATTCAGCCCATCATCTGCCTGTGCAAGGCGAAGTCTGCGTTCTTTGTCAATGAGGCCAGAAGCACAGCTGGTGTACCATAATGACGAGGGTATAGAGGAGGGTAAGAATAGAGGCACAGTCTCTGGCTCCTCGGCAGTGGATAAGGCAGAAATATTTGCTAGATGGGATTGGTAAAGTTGGGTTGTGCAAGGCATGTATAATCATTGGATGTCATGCCAAGCATCAATGTGACGATGGAGGGCATGGTGTTTATCTTGGAGTTCGGCTGCACCAAGTGGGATCATTTTCTTGGAAGCTTGCCAAGCCAGTACCTGTCTGCACGCCAAGAAAGTTAGTATATGAGCACAGAGAAAAGCAAATGTTATGTACTGTTGCTCTTCGAGATCAAGACCCATCACTAACCACTTTGTCACAGAAACATTGTATAAACTTTTGTGGCCTCGGGAAACGTCAGCTATCTCCTCGTTCGCGAGTTCTAGCCATATGTCAGTCATCATAGTGCCTATCCATTTGTCAGTGTGAGTTGGTCATCAAAGAACACAGAATCTGCCTACCAACGATGGGTTCTGCATATGGACTTTGCTTAGTTTTGTCACAATCCCATTCTGCAACCATTTTCTCCCACTGTTCAACCATGGCTGGTGGGAAGGTGGCATTGAACTTGACAAAAGCCTGTTTGTGCTTGACTTGCATGACCAAGGCCTTCTTGAGGCGAGAAGAGAATAGATGACCTATGAAATGACCACAAGTCAACGAAATAGTATGAAAATATGAAGCAGATAGGTTGATGTATCAAACTGAGTGATTTTACGCCAATTCCAACCATGAGCATGATCATTGATGGTGTCATTACGTGCCCCCTCGCTCATTTCTTTTGTGCTCATGGTAACAGGATTAATATGCAACCACCATCGCTTGGGATCCTCTAGATCACTGGCTGCTGACCACTGAAGGAAGTTGAGAGAAAAATTGGTGACACATTTTGGACCATGATTATAGATATGAAATTTTGGGAGCACGAACTTTGTGCTGCGCAGATGATCTGTGCCAATCTGCATGAATGTCGGGAATTGTTGCATGTGTTTGGCGAGGTTTCACGACCACTGGCAGCAGATATCATAAGATACTGTGAGTGCCAGCATAACAGTTCCGACAAGGGTGGACAGAACAATAAAGTCCATATTTGCATACCTGCCAAGCCATGAGCATCCAATCTAGCAGACATAACAATGGGCCTTACCTCTCCCCTTTCTGAAGATCACCAAGGCCATTTTTGTGAACTAATGTATGACGCCCACAAAGACATCCACCAACACCAGTAGCTCAGGACGAGGCACAAAACTTGGATTACGAGTGGTTGACAGCTTTCAACTCCGAATCACATAAGTTTGGCTACAACAAGACACAGGTGAGAAGATGAACAAGAAGCAACATTATCTTGTGACTCACCTCAACCTGGTGTCCGTATTTTGCGATGTATGCACCATATGGCTGTGATCTTGTCCAATGTGCCCAGCCATCTCTGAGAGCAGGATCATTTAAGATCCCCTTCTCTTTGAGCTTCAGTCGAAAATTTGCATCAATAGTTATAATGAGAATGTAGAGCCATCTGCACACAATTCAGCATGGACAAATGAGGTTCCGTATGCATGAGCACTCACCTGATGTACTCTGGCACATCTTCCCAGCCTTCAGGAAGATTGCGTTCCGGATGCGGGCAAGCAGGACACTCGACAGCGCAATCCCCTGGCTGCATTATGTTGATGCCAGCGGGGTCATGGCCACGACCTGCTCATTTAAGCATTTTAATATGCTGAAATATTCAGATAACGGTGAGGAATTGATGGTATCTGTCCTGGTAACATCAGCGACGGTATTGATATCAATTATCAAGATAAGTACCTGTACACTGTGAACTCCAGTGTTATCAGTCTTGTGGTCGAGTGAATAATAGAAGTTGAAGGCAGAAAATTTGCCTTGGAGGTTGAGAAGTTGAAAGGTGTCCAGAACGTCGAACGTGAAAGCCGTTTGAGGCTGATCAAGAGAGGCAGGGAACCATGAAGCTGCCAAAAGCTGATTGTGTGGATGTGGAGCCCCAACACATCCGCAGAATTGGAGTGTTATGGTATGAATCCCGTTGACGTTGACAGCTGTGCGACCGTGGAATATCAATATTTTATTTTGTGGCGCTGCAATGCCAGGTCCTGGGCATGCGCTGTTGGCTTCTTAAACTCTGGCCCGTCACCGCTGTCCGAAGCTACACCGTCCGTCTTTCAGTCGCTCTCCCCTTCCTGCCATTGTTTTGATGCCATGGTGAGCTTATTCAAGTTGTGAGCATGTTCTTTGTTCATTCTCATGGTGCTCATTATAGACCAACGGCTTCCCAATTCTACTGTAGGTTGTCCATAGGTTGGATTCCAGCATCGGCCGAGAGTTCAGGACTTTTACATGGCCGTTGGATAGGTGCACAGTTCCGCCACTCATTCAACGGCATGACTCATTTCACAGTTACCGGTCTCGCTGTTAATAATTATCGACGTATGTCCGTACTTTGAGCTCAATGTCAACCTTCAACACAATTTCCAACACCCGACCCATGCAGCCAGCCAATGGTCCACAGTTGTGCGATAGCACAATGTTAATATATATTGTGTGGCTAGGTGCTCAAGCCACGTTGTTCGACTTCGCTGGCCAGGTGTGGCCTCCCCCGTCAATTTTATTCGCCATGACCGCAAACCGTCTGGTTGCAGGGTGGTTTCTTGTCACATCTACCTGTCCTGGACACTTCACACTCCCCTCACATCCCATTGCTGCACCGCTCGCATTTTCAACAATCTTCCCATTCTATCATGGTGAGCGATTTTGTGCCCATCTTACCTTACCCGTGATACTGATGCTGAACCATCAGGCTCCCGTGGGTCCATGTTTGCGACTGGGCAATGCGTTGATAAGAAGGTATGTTCGTCATGGACAGGATTATGTGTAACTCTTACTCACATAATTGGTATTTGCCAATCATGCTAGGTCCCTGTAACGCTGCAACGCTCTGCAACTCGCAGCAGTAGTATACCTCAACAAGAACAAACTCGTGTGGGTAGTTCTTAGCACTGCCGAACTTGGCTTAGAAGCTAATATCTCATACCATCCCCTCTCAGAACTCAGAATCTGCTCCAAATCCTCACAATACGGGCCATTCAACATGTCAATGCAAGGTTCCTGCCTGTGGGCATGTGACTGGTTGCACTGCGAATGCAGAGACCTCAGATTCGGTGCGATTTTCACCTGCTCTCCATGTATCAATGTCTGATATGAACTCTGGTGGTTAGGATGCCAGGCGAGGGCCGTATCAGCATCACAACTGCCGGGAGCAGGTGAAGGTCCATCTTTTCCATTTGAATTTACCACCAAGCGTTGATGTTTTGCTGGTTGCTCAGGTATTAGATGTCAGCCAAAGCATCTTCAACAAGATTGGCCATGATCAGCACAATTTGTACAACTGTTACAATAACTTTGTGGTTTACCATCATCACAATCATTTCCATTCACGATGGACACTGGTATGTTGCACTTTGATGTTTATTGGCCCCTTCTAATATGGTTGTTGAAAGGAGGGTTCAGACTTAAACATGAACATGCAGGTTGTTTCCGATGACTGTAACCCAATTACCTTTGACATCAAAGGACTTCACCCTTTTATTCATTGCATTTCCTTTTACCATGCACGCACCCCACTTCGGTACCCTGTATGCCCACTTTCTGCATTTTGTCTGGGAACACTTCACTGGTCTTGTAATATTACTCATCAGAATTGACGAGTGAATGAACATAGTAACTGGGACCGATATAGATGCTCACAAATTTTTCAATGGCTCTGGGATACGTTGGTGAATGAGCATGTGCATGATTCGGGCTCCTTGAAGACTCGGTCTTACCATCATTATCCCTGGCCCACGCCAGAACTCCTGCAACCATTGTTGATGTCTTATGAATGGTTGATTACAAAATATACAACTTGCATGACACAGAGACGATGAAGGGGATATCCGAATTGTTTAGTTACCATAATGACAAGGGTTACCACACAACCGTCATCCTAACTTAAACTTAACCTCCATAAATTCTGTATCGTGGTCAGGGACTCTATGTTTGGTGTCAACCATCCCAGCAAAACAACAATGGAGACGAAAATGTGCAATCACTTCCGATGGCATGTTGAATCTTACCGTGCAAGTGTAGTTAACCAGCCCACACTTCTCACCCTCTACCAAGTTCCATCTGATACCCTCATCGTAATCAGGGTTATGGGCCCCTTCAGCTGTCATGTCATACGTTTCCTTGGTTTGATCACCACTGACATTCCTTTCAAAGCCCAAATTTATCCCAAGGTTTTGCCACCCTACATTAACTCCTGCAGTTGCTTTCGTCTCAACGTTTTTCGTCACTGACGTTGGGTTGACCGAAATAGGACCGTCTGAAAAGAATTCAGGGATGGTAATAGGATCGCCATTGGCTGAAGCAGTGCATTAGCTGATCATCATGAATATAGTGTTCAGTGAGTGGTTTCATTACCATCAGTAAACCGGGCTCTGAGAGTGGCGTATCTAAATTGGCCATCAAAGCACTTCGCAATCAGACTAAGCTTCAGTCCGATAGTGGTGTTATTCCCATCCTTTCGACCCCCCACCGTGACGTCAATGTATGGGCATATGTCAGAGTCTTTGCCGAACTTGGCAATCATCCCAGGTATGTGACAGAAGTGTTCGCTGAGCGTAAAAGGGCATTGGGGATGCACAGAAGGTGCGACCTCGGTCTTGTGGGGGAAGAAGCCCACAATCCTGCATGAGGCATTATAAAGCCAACCGCCGGATTGGGAAACTGACTTCTCTACCATGGGGTTGGATTGAGGGGGACCTACCGCAAACTTGCTCGAGGGTTGTTAATATACAGATGTGTTTGGAATAGACGCCTGCTTTGATGAAACAGTAAGAGGGCGACTTGGTGGTGGTGCAAATGTGGCAATCTTGTTTGAAGGTGGCATCTTTGAATACACAGTCAGAGGACTGCAAAGCAGGATCAGATGATTCAAACCCACGTTGTCGAAATAGATAAAGGACAGATGCAACTGAGTGTACAGTAGACACCTTCAGTCAGCAGACCTGAGCCGGATTGAGTACAAGTAGCCTGCAACCACACTAGGCACAAGCTGAGCATCGAGGGCCCATCAATGATATGCAGTGGCGGTGTCCAACCGGTGCTTGATAACAACTTGAGAATACAGGAGGTTTGATCTCTAAATAGTTCTGAGCCACTGTGAGGACACTTTGAGTGAGTGAAGTGTATGCCATAGCTTAGCATGGTCATGTAGATTGTGCAATGTACGAGTGCTTGAAGGACAAGGTCTTTCCCAATTTGGTTATGCATCTTGAGTCACATGCACTTATGACATCCCAATTTGGGAGAGTCGAGACTAGTAACGTAGGCCGCCACTAACACTACTACTTATACCTATGTATCGGTTGAACCTCTATTCATTCAGCTTGACTTGGGCAATTCCTGGCCCTGCCACTCATCCGTAAGGACTCAGTCTAGCAGTTCAAATGATGCCGTTCCTCGCGATCTCTCAGATGACTAGACCTGAGGCAACTTCTCTTTGATCTGATTCAGGAACAATTGATCAGTTCTTACAGTTTGGGACAAGGGGCTGGTCACGGGCATAGTAGCTGTAGTAGTATATGTTGGCATGTAAGTTACAACAATCTTCCCATCATCTGACATCGCTTGAATAAGTACCATGTCCGACTCTCATCCAACAATTCCCAAGGTACATGCTATCCTGGTTGGGATTAACAAATATGCCGAGCAGCAGTCCCTTAAATCTGCTGTTAAAGATGCTGAGACTTTCCAGAAAGTTCTGGAAAAATTGGGTTCTGAGCCTGACCTCACGCTCCTGCTCGATGTGGAGGCTACGCAGGATAGCATCACTGAAGCACTTTCTTCCCTACAGTCCAAGGACGGCTTGACCTGAGATGATGCAATTGTGTTCTTTTTCTCTGGCTATGCTGGCAACGCAAACGATGATGGGAAAGACGACAGAAAAGAAGAGGGTGTGAAAGAGGTTGGGATAATCTGTCTGACAGAATTCATGCAAAAGAGTGGGATATCGGATCAAATGCTTGCCAAGTTGTTTGACCGGATATCAAAAGCCTGCAGTAATAATATAGTAAGCAATCCTATTCTGCATCATTAAAACAAGATAGAGCTCTTACGTGTGACTTAGATCATCTTTCTGGACTGCCTGTCCCGTTTATTTAGCTGGGGAAATCCCAGCTCTTTCGTTGTTGTTGCACCCTGCGATGCTACCAAAACCGAGAACAGTGGGGTGTTCACATTGTCTCTCTGCAAAATCCTGAAAGAAGAATTGAAATATCTTGATCTCCTCACTGTGCAGTCTTTGGCAGATAAGATCCAAGCTGATATGTATGATCTGTGATCACACATGCTTTTTTCTCAGTTGACACTGGTTTTGTATAGGGGATCTGAAGTCGAATGCTATGGACGAAATGTTGATAGACTCGTGTTCAATTCTGCAGGAGAAGCTTTTGATGCCTTTATATCCTGCTGCACTGCGGAAGACGGGAGCATTATTCTCGAGGCCGGTTCTGCACATGGCGTTCAACATGGTGCAATCTACGTGATCTACCGAAGCAATGTCAAGTCCCCTCAGAATATTGTTCTTACATACCTTGTCGTCAGCTCTGTCGAGGATGGCTTCACCGCCAAACTGACTTTTCCTGAAAGTTGGCGCGAGGACTTTAAATTGTCTGTCTTCTACGCTGTAGCCTCACATTATCCAGGCAAGAGTGTGAAGATCAACCTTCCCACTCCAATTGAAGTGACCAAGTCCTCTCCAGATTTGAACAACCTGGATACATCCACAGTCGAGAAGATACTGGAGTCCTCTCCATATTTGAAGGTGGTAAATAAACCCGAGGATGCGAATATCCTTGTGAACTTCGAAAACAATTCTGTCCAATTCCTGTGGAATGGTCTCAAGGAAGATCGGGGACACGTGCAGAAGGATGGAGAAACAGCCACTCTTATGCCCCCTGAGTCTGACGTACAACTGTTCCAAAGAGGGCTCAAGATGGCAGCGCGATTCAACTATCACCTTTCAAGATCGTCTCCCATAGATGTTGCCGACAATTTTGAGGTGCAGCTTCACAAAGTCAAAGAGGAGTCTAAAGGTGGTGAGAATAAGCAGATAGCAGGAGAGAAGATACCTATGACTGATGGACTGTTCACCGAGGTGGTGCTAAAAATGTCTGAGACATGCGAAGCATGTCTCCATCTTCACAACAATACGGAGCTTTCCCTCTGGCCATATGTCTTTATCTTTGACCCGAGCAATTTTTCAATTTGTATGCCTTCTTGTATTGATTTGCTTGTGGTGGTCACTGACTGCAAACCATAGACCCCTGGTATTCCGCGAAAGTACCAGTGCCGCCTAAGAGTACACTTACTGTGGGATTTGGAGACGAAGGGACTGTGTACTTCTATAGCAGGAGGCCCAGAGTTGATCTATCATACATCAAGGTCTTTGTGACTACATGACACACCACATTTGCATTTCTACAGCAATACTTTTACTGGTGGGATGATGACACCTGGCTTATTAATGGCAAAGGCTTGGGCCTTAAAGCCAGATATAAGTAAACTCTTGACTGATCTTGTATCATCCTTCCAGATCCTTCTGAGATACCAGTCACTGGGCCCAAGTCTCGCAATCCACGTCTCACCTCAGAGGAAGATATTATGCCACTATGACGAACACCAGTGCAATGGTCTTCAAAGCAAATAACAATTTCAGAAACATATAAGGCTTCCGATTAAATTGTATTGAAATGCAAATTAGCTACATTATGGGCCACCAAGTCCTCACCCCTTTGCCTTGATCCTTCTGCACTGCTAGCTTCTACTTCTGATTGTCTGCTGTCAACATTTGTACATTTTGTGTAACATTATATCCCCAAGCTATGAAAGTCCAGGTGAAGCTTGTATATGCACCAATGTTTTACAGTGGTGAAAACTAGAATCAAAGTGTGTTACACAGCAGGAATTTCACTATATAAGGACTATTTATACAGAAATTGATACGGGATTCAAGTAGAATTTGACATTTAATGGCCATGTTTATTTAAAATATCACCTGAGACATGGGTCATTCAGTACATTGTATCCAATTCATCCCAATTTTTGAGCAGATTTTGAATCAGAAATTTCATCTGTACCTGAATCCAGATTTGTGAGCACAATTAGCCTCTGCAAATAAATATTTTGCATGTGAAGGTTTTAACTCTGTACCTGAGTCCAGAATATAAACACAATTAACCTCTGTAAATAAATATTTTCCTTATGCAGATTTCAATTATGTATATTAGGGCCAATTTTGGAACAGAGTATATTTCCGGGAATGAATCAGACAGCAATACCAAGTGTTGAGCAGAGTTTAAATCTGTACTGGCACAGATCCAGCAATATTGATCAAATTAGGGAAAGAGATGGGATCTGTGCCAGGTACAGATTTAAACTCTGCTCAATACTCAGGACTGCTGTTCAATTCATTCCTGGAAATATACTCTGTTCCAAAATTGGCCCTAATATACACAATTGAAATCTGCATAAGGAAAATATTTATTTACAGAGGTTAATTGGTACCTGTTCAAAATGGAATGATCTGTATGTCATCAGATGCAAAATTCAAATGAGACATGGTATATGATGAGAGATTTTGCATGTCTGGTTCACAGCCCATGCTTGAGCCAATCTGATGATTATTACCACAAATAGAAGCACTAAATCTCTGTGGAATATGACATATGATATATCAACAGGTTCTATTTTTCACTTGGATTGAGGATCTGAAGTCAGAATCTCAATATATCATCTATGTCATGTGTTATAGCAGGATGTGTGCTGATATGGGTTAACAAGAATTGATGATACCATAGCACATGTTCCAACCATTAGAATTGTCATTTCTACAATCATTAAGTAGTTTTATATGTGTGATTTAAGAATCAAAAAAGCTTACACTGATAACTTCAGTATTGGTGCTGCTGGATACAAATCAGTGGTAAATGCTGATTTTCACATTGAAGCATACATTTCATATAGCTTTTACTGTCTGCTCCAGCAAGTGGAACACCACATTAGACATATATAGCCAGTTCCAAAATATTTTTATTCAAAATGGTCAGGTATTGATGTGTTCAGATACAATACAATGCCGGAAAACTGAGTTGAGAATCATGATTCACACTGAAGTTCATTGTGCATGAGATATTCTAACCAGCTTTCTGTATGTTCCTCTGCCAATTCTTGATGTTTTAATGCAGGCTCTTTTGTATCATCTTGTTTACATATAGAACTACCCACTGATGGTACAGTGTAAGAAGCTCAAAATAGGCAACTCAATGTGGCTGATAACAGCTGGTTTGAAATCCATATAGCACTACCAACTTTAGCCCAATTCTGATGAAACATGGTGCAAATGAATACCTTTAAGCTGTATTTAATGGTCTGAATTTTTTTAAATTATTATCTCAATATTTAGAAATCTCAGACCAAAAACTGAAACAATAAGGTTTGAAAGGGTCCAAAGCACCACAACAATATGCCACCACAGGCTCAGCCAAGGCCTAAAGTCATAGTTAAACACACTTTAGATGTGCATTATTGTATATGGCCTGCCCATATGGCAAAACCTTCTAAAGCTCTGATTCCAAGTTTTTTTCCCATCAAGATTTGAAACATAACACAGCCACCCCTAAAATTGCAATTATTGAATGATTTAGTTGGTTTCCTTATGGAAAATGGGATGACAATTCTAATGGTTGGAACATGTGCTATGATATCATCAATCCTTGTTAGCCCATATCAGCACACACCCTGCTATAACACATGACATAGATGATATATTGAGATTCTGACTTCAAATCCTCAATCCAGGTGAAATGTAGGACCTGTTGATATATCATATGTCATATTCCACAGAGATTTAGTGCTTCTATTTGTGGTAATAATCATCAGATTGGCTCAAACATGGGCTGTGGACCACACGGAACCATTTCAGCAGTATGAAAACATACAGGCTAGCTATTATCATTCTCTCTTCAAATTCAGATTCTCCTGCAA
Source organism: Piloderma croceum F 1598 (assembly GCA_000827315.1). NCBI lineage: Eukaryota > Fungi > Basidiomycota > Agaricomycetes > Atheliales > Atheliaceae > Piloderma > Piloderma croceum. The sequence continues at coordinate 87,256 of KN833055.1, read as the reverse complement.
AAATCCTGGGTCTGGGTGCCGGTTGAATCATCCAATTTGGGGCAGGTCACCCAACCTTTTCCTGGTGCTCCAATCACCATTTTGGGTAAATAATTATTTGGTTTAGCCTAAATAGGGTTGGGCCCAGCCATATATAGCAGTGTACCCAATGGAGTGACCAGAACATAAATAAGGTGCTAGGCCAAAGCTTTCATAAGGAGGCTGGCTGGGATGTATTGTGCATTAGCAGGCCAGGATTTGCTGGCACACTATTTACAGCCATGCATCAAGTATGGTTGACATGCTTCGAGCATAGCTAAGTGACTGATTCATGTCACTCATCAACTTCTGAGGTTCTGGATCTATGTAAATATTTTCAGAATTTTATAAAATATATTGGAATTGATATTACCATCAGCTCATTTTTGACCAGTTGACTTGAAAAAATGAGCTGATAGCAATATCAATTCCAATATATTTTAATGACTGCATACAGATTGGTTAAATGTGATGTGACACTTTTGTGACAGGTTTGCCCCTCTGAATCTTTTGACACCAGCACAAGAGCAGTTTCAAAAAGTTGAGCAACAACATTTTGATAGATTAACCTTTCTTAAAATAACTGCCAACTTACTTTTCTCACAATGTGGGCACAGGATATTGTAAAGAGTGCTTATCCCTTTCAGGCCAAGCTGGACAATACCTTAGTCTATTGCTTAAATAGCTAGGTATGTTCAGGTTATATGGCAGTATAAGGTGAAAAAGAACTAAGTAAATAAGAGTAAATAAAGATACTAAATAGGATGTGGCTGGCATCCTTACTTGTACCTGCCAAAAGTCTCTGGACACCCTGTTTCTGCTCAAAAGTCAATCAAATTATGTCAGGCAAATTGTGAACATAAATTAGATGCATCCCTGACCTCAATGCATTATGCAGAACACTACCATATTTGGCAATAGCGAAAATATTTGGCTAATTATGTTTGTTGTCAAAACCTATATGGCTTAAATAATTTTTTTGTCCAAAACCATGTGCATGGCTGAAAAGTACATGAAAAACTGTCTAAGTTAGCATTTTGAATGAAGGAATTTGATTCATTTGTTATGGAGAAAAGTGACCTGTAAATCCACAGCTATTCAGTTTTTTGGCCCAATTTTGGCTTGAATGAGCCAAAATCAGATGTTTGCCACTGACATTGCTCCTTCAAATTCTCATCAAATCATTTCATTTAAAATGCTAACTTAGACAGTTTTTCATGTACTTTTCAGCCATGCACATGGTTTTGGACAAAAAAATTATTTAAGCTATATAGGTTTTGGCAATGAGCACAATTAGTCAAATATTTTCGCTATTGCCAAATATGGTGATGTTCTGCATAATGTATTGAGGTCAGGGATGCATCTAATTTATGTTCACAATTTACCTGACATAATTTGATTGACTTTTGGCAGGTACAAGTACACCCTCCCCTCCAAAAAAACGAACCAAAGGGGAGTAAACTGCAAAATAAAATAAATACCGAAATTGACCATGTTAAAAATTAATTAATTAAAGTGACCATGGTAAAAGAAAAAATATTTTTCCATCTGGGGGCTTGCCTTCTGTGCAGGAGTACATCCATGGATGTGGAGGTACCTCCTGGTTGGGGTATAGGTGGTTTCACTCCTATATTCCCCCTTGAAAATTGAATTCTGGGGTTACAGACCCTCCCCCCCCCTCAAAAAGAAAAGATGATATACAAATGTATACCATAAGTAAGCAGATACAACACAAAATAATTTTGCATTGCCTTGCAGAAACACGAACAAGTTATTCTCATGTCATGTGATTTAAAATCATGTGACAGTTGAACTTTGCTGCAGGGCAGTGGGAGTGGGTTGGGTATGGTGGGGTGGGGGTGGGGGTGGGTGTTGGGTGTGGGTGTGAGGTGGGCAGGACGACAATGTTTGTGTCATTGCCGTTGATTGCACTTAGCACAATTGGGGTCAGGAGGTGGGGTGGCGGGCATTTGTTTGGCCATGTGCACATTCGGAGAACAATACCTCTGTCTATTGTTTAAATAGCTAGGTATGTCCAGGTTATATGGTGAAAAAGAACTAAGTAAATAAGAGTAAATAAAGATACTAAATAGGATGTGGCTGGCATCCTTACAGATATCTAGATACACAATGAACTGGATTGTACAACTCAAAAAGACAATGGTGGCTGAAACCTTCTAATCTTATAAAGTTATCTATGTACTTATTCCACAAACCATATAAGCATATTAAGTTGGCGGATGTTACAAATTAGCAACTCCTCCTAAGGTGATGTTTTTAAATTTTCCATAAATTCATTGTAGTTGATGCTATTAGGAAAAATAATCTATTTCTGGCACAGTTGCAGCTAGACATGTGATATTTAACCAATTTGTGTGTGTTCTATCTTATAAAATTCTGAAAATATTTACATAGATCCAGAACCTCAGAAGTTAATGAGTCCTTTCTCAACATTAAACAATCTGAGCACATGGTGACAAGTTATTTCCAAAATACAAAAATTTCCCAAGCTGGTCAACACTACACACAACAATCTCTGCTGAAGATCTTGCTGTCCTTTTCTTTGACAACCGGTATTGTGAGAACAGACTACCTGCAAATATTATCTGTGATAGAGACAAGCTTTTTGTCTCACATTTTTAGAAAACACTGACCAAGTTGACAGGTGTCAAACTGATAATGTCCAGCTGTTATCATCCCAAAACTGATGGATCCAGTGAGCAGTCCAACAAGACAGTGAATCAGATGTTTCTCTACCATGTCTGCCAGAATCAGAAGGGCTGGGTCTGTGCACTCCTTCAAATACAGTTTCAGATTATGAACACAGTAAATGCCTCAACCAACTTTGCAGGTTTTCAACTACATCCCCTCATGTCATTCCACCACTCATACCTTCTTTCCTCAATGCCTGCCTAAAAGACATGGCTACATCTGCTGCCAACACAATTTAGCAACTGAACATTGATGTTGCTGAAGCCCAAGACAACCTACTACATCCCAAGGTCCAACAAGCTCATCATGCAAGTACTTCTCATGGACCAGAACCAAATTATAAAATTGGCAACCTCATGATGCTTTTCACTCCAAATTGACACCACAAGTATAAGAAATGTGAACTACAAACAGCTAAGTTTTCCCCCTGGTGGGATAGTCCCTATGAAATCACTGACATTCACCCCAAGGCCTCCACATACACCTTAAATATCCACACAAATACTTATCCTATCTAGTGTTGTCTCAACTGGCTTGGGGCTTTTTTGTATTTTGGAAATAATGTGACACCATATGCTCCAATTGCTTAGTGTTGAAATATGACCCATCGACTTTTGAGGTCCTTAATCTATGTAAATATTTTCAGAATTCTATGAAATATATTTGAATTGATATTGCCATCAGCTCATTTTTTCAAGTCAACCAGTAAAAAATGAGCTGATAACAATATCAATTCAAATATATTTCATAAATTTCTGAAAATATTTACATAGATTCAGGACCTCAAAAGTCAATGGGTCATATCTCAACACTAAGCAATTGGAGTATATGGTGTCATGTTATTTCCAAATTACAAAAAGGCCCCAAGCCGGTTGAGACAGCACTAATCCTATCTACCACACATCCAAGTTGAAACTGTACATCACTAACAATCCAAACCTATTTCTGAATCAACAATTGCTGCAATCCAGTCTGATTGTCACTGCAGACAACTTAGAAGAGTACACTGCGGACAAAATCATCAACTCCTGAAAATGTGGTCATGGATGGCAATTTCTTGTCTGATGGTCTGGCTATGGGCCCCAGCACAATCTCTGGCTTGCCACTAGTGTACTGGTGGACTGTGAAGCTCTTGATCTCTGCTATAAGAATGGTGGTGATAGTCTGTTAGGAATATTAGTCCTATTACCAAATTATATGCATATTTCTAAATTCCTCTTTTAGTATTCTCATTTATTATCTCAAACTGATGTTTTATTATTATTTTCTTCTGAAGATATCTAGAAATGTACATTAAAGATAATTTCCAAATACTTACTAAATAAGCGGCAAATTCATGTGGTGACACAGCCACTTAGTGATTCACATTTTGGATAGCATTTACACTTGATTTTTACATTTTAAATGTATAATTAATATCATTGGATATTAATTATACTATAGTGTAAAATGCACCTTTCCAGCGCCTCTAAAATCGAAATCTCATTTTTGCTACTCCACATGCAGTCCTTATTACACAGCCTTCTAAAGTAGCACAAACAACTGCCATTAATATGTATGAAATGATAGACAGAACAGAATTAGTTAAATTATTTTTGCATTTTCAGAATTTGAAACAAGTTCATAAATGGATGCAATCCAGCTTCCAGGACATGCAAGGGGGCTCTAAAAGTACTTTGGAACCTCTGTAAGAGCCCTCTGAGCTTCCATAAGCTGAATAACCTCAGTGGCAAGTCTAACATCATGATGATGGTGTGATTCATATTTCTTGATTGCAAAGATGGTCTGCTGTGCGTTGAGACCCTTGCTGGTGAAAATTGTCTGTGCTGCAGTTTGCCCATTTAGATGTTTTCTTAGCACAAGGCATTTGAAGGAATGTTTGTCACAAGCTATAGGGGTAGAGCAGGCTCTGAATCCCCATATGCATATATATATATTGTGCCCAAGATTTGAAACAAACTAGGAAATATTACCAAATTTTGAGACAACACATATTTTGACATAAATTACCCATTCATAGCATCAGAAACCGTATTTTGAGCTTTTTAAGGCCACTCTGGAGGTGTCAGCTTTGTTCATCTTACACTGTAATACTCTACAATCTTGGACATTTACATACTCTATTGGGATTAGTTTAAGCTCAAGCAAGGCCACAATGTCAGGATAGCTGTGTGGCTTCACTGAGTTTGAATTCACCTTCCTGATCTGGATCTGCTTTGTTCAAATCACCGTTGGGCAGCCACCTTGACCTCTAGGCCAAAGCCAAAGGCCTCGATGGCCATAAATAACTTTCTATGAGCTGGAATGACTCACAAGAACTTTACTGAAGCTTTGGGAATGCTCAGGATCATTCTATGAGTTATTTAAAGGTTTTTCCAATGACTCATCTTCATCCATCAAATTCTACAATATTATGTATAAATATGAGGCCTTGCCTCCATCAAAATCATCATCTTTCAACTGCTCAGACACTCTCAGACCTCACAGTGTGACCTCTCTATTAATTCCTTAGGAATAAACACTTGAGCATCTAAGGTATTGACTCGCTCTATCTTAGATCATGATCCCTATAATTCTCACCAGATAGACTCACTCTATCAAGAACTCAGTAATTATTACATTACATAGGGTCACCAAGTGCCTAAAATATATATATTTGTAAGATAATGCTTGAGCATCTAAGGTATTGACTTGCTCTATCTTAGATCGTGAACCCTATAATTCTCACCAGATAGATTTGCTCTCTTAAGAACTCAGTAATCATAGCATTACATAGGGTCACCAAGTGCTTACGGAATTATTAGTGAATTTATACTTAAGGTTCTGGCTCACTTCTCATAAATTGGTAAGTATTTCATAGAACACCAATTTAGTTTATAGATCTATTAGAATACTCATACATATAAATATTCTACAGATCCATAACACAGTCTGGACATGCAATAGCTTTTCCACCAAGGTTTTTGTCATAATTCTTCCTCATCTGATTTTGAACACACCCTGCACATTGATGAGCTCTATACCGCTCTGTTCGTGTAAATCAACATTACATCAGCGCTAACATATAATCATGTGATCATGACACATGCCACCAATGTCACATGACCTTTTCCGATCATTTTTAGCAATTTCTGGTCATTTTAGCTTTCAGCCAACATCTTGCACACATTGCAATCCCCAATTTAGTACTGAACAGCACCCCCAGAAGTTTTACAATCTGTATGTGGCACATCGGCACATAAAGTTGTGAGGACACATCAGCAGGATCGCATTGGCCCGGTGGTTCAGACATACCATGATGGGAATGCAATCGCAGAACAGGCATTGTGAGCCAGATATAGTAGTTTAGAAAGTTGAACTTTTGTGCACATCTCCGGTCCTTTGTGCGAGCAGTAAAAATTTAACAGTTGTCATCCTTTCATTTTAAAATTTCACATTATATATATACTCCCCTGTACATACTAGAAAAACAAGTAGAACTTCACCCCTCATCTCAGAATATTGTTGTGGCTCAGAACTCATTCCTAGACCTCATACTTCATCTCTCAACCTCAATATCACATTATTAGTTTAGACTCCGCTCCTGCTCCTGCACTCTCACTTTCGTATTCTTGCACCCACGTTCTCACTCTCACTCTTGCATTCCTGCACTCTCGCTACTGCACTCCCACACCCGTCTGCACTAATTGCACTTCACTCAGCACATCACACGCATTGTAATAAAAACTTATTTTGTCTCATCTCATTTATTATAGGAAGGGTTACTCACCCACTTGCACCCCTCAGTCCACAATGCAGCAGTATTATATTTTGATTGATTTCATTGATATACACACTGCAAGCATATTAACATCCTGTTGATGTTGGATTTTATTATTACTGAGTTTTACTATATGCTTTATTTTTAGTTTTCAGGAGGGTGTAAGCCTGGTGCTTACCTCACCATTACATAATGGACTGCCTTATCTGTCACAACTGCATACATGTTCATATCACACACTCTTTTGTACCACCATCTTCCTTGTTCCCAAATCTTTTCAAAATATATCTTATCTCAATTTCCTTTCTAGTCTGATCTTGTGAGTCCCTATTAGTTTTATTTTAGTGTTTCTTGTTGGTGTAAAAAAAACCAACAAGTTTCCAACTATATTGTTTAACTTATTCATTTTGGATGTACAGGACCATATATTTGACCAGTGCATCACCTTGCAGAAACATCCCATTGCATTTCTTTGAATCAGGATCCCATCTGCAGTTATTAAAGCCTCAAAACTTCCCCAAATCTACCATTTGAAGGCACCAAACTGCTATGCCATGATCTCTGTAGATGGGGCACTGATTGCAAAAACAAAGTGCCATATAACAAAACACAATTAGCAAATGCAAATACGGTAGCAAGAACACAGGAGCACGAGAGTGAGAGTGAGAATACAAGAATATGGGAGTGAGAATGTGAGAGCAAGAGCACAAGTGCAAAGTCTTAATAACATGATATCAAGGGGGAGAGATGAAGTACAAGGTCGAAATATGATGAGATGAGGGGTGAAGTTCTACTTGTTTTCTGGTATGTACAGGGGAGTATATATATAATGTGAAATTTAAAAATGAAAGGCTGACAATCAATAAATTTTTCCGCTTGCACAAAGGACTGGAGACGTGTGCAAAAGAAGATTCAAAACTACCATATCCAGCTCATAACACCTGTTCAGCAATCAAGTGACCTCTGTGGTATGTCTGAAGTGCTGGGCCAACTCAATGCTGAAGTGATCCTGCTGACATGTCCTTGCAACTTTTATGTGCCAATGTGCTGTGTACAAATTGTAAAACTTCTGGGGGTGCTATGCAGTACTGAATTGGGGATTGCAATGCACATGAGATGTTGGCCACAAGCTAAAATCATTGGAAATCACTAAAATTAACTGGAAATTGTCAGAAATGCACAGAAATGATTGGAAAAAGTCGGAAAAGGTCATATGACATCAGTGGAATATGGCACAATCACATGATCATATGTTAGCACTGATGTAATGTCAATTTACGCGAAGAGAGCAGTGTAGAGCTCATCACCAGACTGGTTTATATTGATTTATCATTATCCTTTTGCTTTCCTACATAACCTGTGTTTTTGTTCTAAAAGCTATGAAGGTGTAAGCTTATTGCTTACAACAAATTAATATCATGTGCATGTTTATCCTTGTTTGTACAGGTTTATGCATCAGGAAAGCAACTAGGCCGTAAAAGGCTATAAAAAGCTATAAAAAGATGTGAATATGTGTTAGAACATCTCCTGAGAGAAGCCAATTCCCTGATGATATTTTACTTACAAATTTGTTGTGCTCTTCTGTTCTCACCTCAACCTCTAAGATAGGCCGCTTTCATATCCAGCTACATCATGTACTGGGGCACAAATTCTGTCTTTCAACTACAGCAGGGACTTCAATTACAATTGTGAGAATTCTGTTTGCAAGGTCCTAAAAGGACCTATCAGATGCACATATACATGTACTGAAAAAAATTTATTTCATGAAATAGAGGGAGTTATTGACTTTTTTCCCCTCGTAAAGGTCCCTGTATGGAAATTCACTAAGTTTGGATCTTAAAAAGCTAATAACTGTGCCAATATCTACCATTAAAATCTGTTGTTTTATTTTTGAATAGTATTTACACTTAGCTAAAGATCTGCGGAAACAGAACTTTTGAAAGAATCATCAATGCCATTACTGCAGCCAAAAGACTGAATTTGTGCCTGGCACATGATATAGCTGGATATGAAAGTAGCCTATCTTACCAATTCTCTATTCTCAAATACATTTTCACCATATTTCTGCTCAAGTTTTCCATTGGTACTCCAAAATTTCTCTCAGTGTTTCCCATCTGGATATCTGGATAGATTTCCAGATACACTCTAAAATATACCTAAGACAGTAAACAACCAAATAAAATACATTAGATGATAACAGTGGTTACATCTTGGTTCCATCAGCAGAATGTAATGCTTGCAGCACCTGTGTCTTGTTCAACCACTTCTCCTTTGGGGTGAAGTACCAACTCAAGATGCCAAAAATGGTGATTGCACCAGGGATTACACAAGCCTGAAGAACATTTGATATATCAGTGATTAGTTGACACAATAGGTTGAGTACAAAGAGACACACAAAATTGAAACTGCTGGCATCCACAGGAAAGTAAAAGGGTGATATCATGGTCTGGATCAATAAAAATGTATCAACAATCAAAGCAAGATGTTATATGGCTGGTGCAATACATACAGCAGCAATTATCCCATTGATCAGCACAGCACACACATAGAATGGCTTAGCAAATCTGCCCAGACGGAAGTGAGATGATTGAAAATGATTGGGGGTCATTGTAAGACGAAGGAGTGAGATCAAGGCATAGGCAGTGACAGTGGGGATTATGCTAGCAGACACAAGAGATGTGAAAGCAACCTGACTGGGCAGAATAGTGCACTGGACCACAGCACCAAAGATATAAATGACAGTGACTGCATTCTTTGGCTGCCCATTGGAGTCCACTTGACCAATCCAGCCTGACAAAGGGAGGACACCATCACGAGCTACAGCAAATACAAGTCTGGAAGCAGCAAGAATGGTAATGGTGGTGTTCTGTGAAGATCTGGTTAGAAAATGTTGTTTTGTTACCAAGTAAAATGGAGCAAACCATAATGAGACCAGTGACAGCAATGATGGTCATGACAACACTACCTTCTTTACCAAGAGCTAACACATATACCTGAACAAATGGCTGTGGTGCATTTAATGCAAAGATGGTGTCTAGATCTGGGATGCAGAACAGGAAGAGAATAATGATGACAAATCCTGAAAGAGCAGCAGCCATCACACTTGTGAGGATGCCCTTTGCAGCAATTATACTGTGCTTGTTGTTTGTGATCAGGATTGATATTGTATGATTTCTATCAAGTTTCAGAAGTCATACCTTGCATTTTTCGTTTCTTCAGCAATGTGGCCTGCAGCATCAAAACCGGTCAAGGTAGTACCAGTGAATAAACTGTAAGAGGCAAGTGAGTGCATGATCAGTATAAATAATTTCAGACACGGACAAGCATAAGATCCAATTCCACCCAGCGGGTGCACCAGTTCCGTTATCTAAAATTAAATGTCATATGAGTTGAGACTCGGACAAATAACACCATCAATTCAACTAGGGAACATACATACAAGTCATGGTGAAAACTTCCTTGGCTGAGCGGAATCCATACGTCCTCGACACCCCGATTGGGAGCCAGATAATCGAGAGGAAGAAATCGAGTATCATGATACCGATCCCGAATTTGAAGATATGAGAATACATCCTTGGGGGTAAATAATTGATGAGCACGGATAGAATGAGCAAGCCTTCTGAGATTGCCCAAATGAGGGCTCGCCATTTGATGTTTCCGTTTGTGATACCTCCCGGGAAGGGAATCTCCCATACTGCCAGTTGGGATACAATGAAATTTGCAGTCGTCTAGTGACGATTGGAGTGTGAAAAAGGGAGTGTGTAGCCAGCTCCTAACAAACACACTTACCTGGCAATTACTAGCAGCAAATATCATCCAAGATGTACAAGACCACCAAGCAACCACAAAACCAAAGAAGCGTGCATATTCCGGTCGACCAGCACTTTCTGCTGCCCAGATATAGATGGAGCCGCTGAGTGGTAAGGCGGAGCAGATCTCGGCTAGAACTGCTGCTGTCATCAACATGAAAATTGCGGTGATTATGTATGAGGACCTGGTGTGCGGGTATGACAGATGAGATGTTGGACTGCTTTGATGAGGTTGAGATAGACTTTACCACATCGCTGCGGGGCCACCAGCTAATAGTCCTAGGAAGAAAGTGGATCTATAATTTTGATCAATGCTATTAGGAATAATTCCCCTTTAAAAAGAAAGCAGGCAGACCTAACAGCTCCGATAGAATTCACAGAAATGAAACTAGAACCAAAACTCTCGAGGAGATGCCAAGTGCGGTGTAGTTGCTATTTCCCGCAGAGGACCAAACACCAAGTAGCAAGTACCGAAAGAGGGACAGACAGCGAGAATGAGGATGAGCGCGGTTGATATGAACGAATCACGCACTGGTTTGACGCCGAGATTACGCTACATACACCCCAGGACGCGTAAAATAAGATGAAAAGAAAGTAGTCAGTAATCAGTAGGTAGTTCCGCCTACGGCCTCTCTACGAGCACGAGAGGGGGTGAAGGAGACTACGCTAGAGCTTTATCCCCGCAACTCTTTCGCAAACAAATGCAAGACTGCATTGGGATCGCGAAACAACATAAATTCTACCCATCGATCGATCGAAATGACCAGTTCCCCTCTTCCCCTCCCAATCGTAGTAAAGTCCTAAGGCCCGAGAAATAGATCTCTGACTCACCATCTGGAGATCATCTTCGTTGACTTGCTGTTCGTTACCTGCGTCGGCGTTGCTTTTTGTAGAGTGGTCGGACATGAGGTACAGTGGGGATTACGATTTGATTTCTTGGTTCTTTCGTTGCACTATGAGTCAGAACTCGGTATTAGCCCTGAAGATCGACTTTGACGGCAGCTTCTCGCGAGGCTGTCGGACGTCCGTCCATCCACTGCCAGGCTTTATGTCATTTGGTTTACATAGTAGGCCCAAAAATTTGATACACGATGCAGCGGAAAAAGGACTAGGGCCCAGAGGGGATCAATGTATACATAGATTCCGGAATTCATCATATCATGTGCGGGCCCAGATATAACACGCGCAACACCATCATTTCTATGATACGTCCTGAACGGGCCGGTAATTGGGAGTGTAGAGTGCAGGTCCTTGATCGTCAGTCGTGTCACAAGTGCACGAAGTAATCTCGGTCGACGCGGCACGTACCGAAGACAGAGGATAGCTCTATCGTTGTGATACCAGATGGGTAGGTGTCCGGCGGGTGTTACATAATAGTGAGCCACTAGGAGTTTTTTCTTTTCTTTTCAATATCGTAACCGGTTGGACAACTTGAAAGAATACTGGCACGGGCGTCGTGGTACGGAAGATTTGAAATTTCAAAATCCGTTGTGTACTAATTATAATGCCGAAATAGGCCAATACTCGATGATCCACTATATTGAACACATCGTCTTTGCGGCTAAGCTGGCTGCACTTGATGAAGCTGCCGGTGAAGATCACAAATAAATTCAACCAATGTGAACAATATTTTTCCGTCCCTAGTATCCTACATGGTCCTATGCCGCATCCTTTTCGCCCGCTAGTATATCAAGCACATAATGACTATCCAGAAACTCCTTGACACTGAGGATCTTCCCTTCTGCGTTGAATCGGAACGTGAACATGTATTCATTATTGTACGGCTTTCCGCTTCTCGTCTTGCCATCGCTGACCATCTTCTCCATTCGGCTCAACGTGTCAGTGTTGCGTAGGCCCAGCATAATTAACCACATACGTGAATGATCACGGCATCTTTGGTTTCCGTGATCTCCAAAGGTGACTGGAACTGTAGACACCCGAACGACCAACATCAGCGATAGTGCAGAGAATTACAGAGATGGCAAACTCCTAGTACGTTGATAATTTCAAAGATAGATTCCAGGCCTTTCGCAAACTCAATTATCTCTTCCTTGCTTCGTACTGGCTTACCCAAGCCGCCCAATGTAGCCGGAAGGAAACGATGAGTGCAGTCGGGGGCCATCGTGGCCGCAAGAGCAGTATAATCGCGGTTGTCCAGTTTGGTGATGAAATCAAGGGCATTCTGAAGGCGGATGGAATTGATCTGAGTCATTACGTCAATTTGCACTACTCGAAGCTGGAGCTTGGTATGACTCTAGGAGTAAGAGGTCATTGCAAAATGCTTGGAGAATAACTAGTGTTACAAGTCGGCGAACAAGTTTTTTGCCGAGTAGATGAGTAAGGTTCTCATAAGATATGTCAGCTTATCGGGGATGTATGACCGTGACACTGACTCAACGTCCTCGGTGATATCGATAAAACGTTCACGTCTGTTACTTTTACCTCTCGGCAATCTCCACACTCGAAGGCTTGAGAGACACTAAGGGTGTTTGATTCAGACTGAGGTGGTGTCAGTAGCAGCTATCTCCCGCGAATGTCACTCCAAGTTGGAAAATTTCGGTCCAAATCAATTTTATTGTCTGTAGCACCATGTCACGGCTCTTCAACAGAACACACGCCAAGTGTCCGGGTCACACACTACAAACAAAGGCACAGGACAAGAAGCCTGTTTCTCCCCCTCATAGTGCAGTTGGACGCCCGACCATGTCCAACCGAGTATCCAACCCAATACGAGAAGATATCCGATGATTTCTATCCACGTGCCTAACATCGTGTTAGAAAATGTGCTATTGCACGTGGCCATGAATGCTCACCTTTCGAAAGACCAACCTGTCCCAGAACAGTGAAACATTAATGTCGGGTAGTATGCAGCTAGTCCAGCTGGGTCACATATAGACGAGCTGGTCAGGACAACCAGGACGGAGGAGAGCTGAATCGATTAATCAGTTTTCGTTGCACTGATGATAAAAACATTCTTTTTCGAGTTCATACCGTATATCTCCGTTAGGATTTAGTTGACAACACGGTCACCGGCACCTCCAGTGTCGCCTCCGCCACGAGCTATTGCGATTGAGTCCAATTCATTGAAGAACATAACGCGAATAACGGTAGCATGAGCTTTGTCGAAACAATGCGGACGTTTGCCTCCAATACTACATCGTGAGCAGCTCAGGACTCTGTCAGCAAAAACCTATAAAAATCGAAATACTCAAACTGCTAACCTTGATGCTGAAGTTGGCATTGCATTCATTCGCGATTGCCTTAGGAAGCATGGTCTTAGCAGTACCAGGAGGACCGTAAAACAATACACCCTTCAACGGCGACATATCACCATACTTGATGAACCTGTCTAGGTGATCAACGGGGTACTGTACGGTGTCCTGCAGTTCCAAATTGACCGTCTCCACCAACAACATCGTCATCGTAAGTGACAGTGGGCGCTTCGGTGACAGTCTCCCGGGGTGGAGTCAAGCATCTCTGCATAAATAGTGTCCTCCTCCAGCACAAGTGTGTTGCATAACAACAACAACATCACAAGTGACGGTGGGCGCTTCGACAACAGTCTCGCGGAGAGTAGCCGGGTAAGGTGGAGTCAAGTACCTCCGCGTCAATAGTGTCCTTGTCCAGACTCCAGAGCGATCAGGACGATCTATTCACAAATGTATTGCATAGCAGCGTCTGAGAAGAGGGAAATGATATCCAGCCAACTAAATTGTTTTTGTGTGTTACGAAGAATTTCCAAACCGCCAGTGGGTTCAAATCGCCACAGTGCGGGGTCGATGTAGTTGGGTCGATTTGTGGCCGCCATAACAACCACTGCGTTCGAACGAGCCTTCATGCTATGTCATTAGTAGAGTTGATCACACGTGACCCGTCTGCTGTGCCACAACTTGAACTTCCTCGTGCCAAGCTTAGGTCACTCGTGCATGAACAGCTGCATGAACCTACAGTTTCGGCTGAAATGAGCGGAACGAAAAGGTGTGTCCTATATTTCCTGGAACTTGTTAACTGAGATATATTGTTTAACTTATTCGTTGTGGATGTACAGGACCATACATTTGACTGGTGCGTCGCCGACTCGCCTTGCAGAAACATCCCATTGCATTCTTTTGAATCGGAATACCATCTGCAGTCATCAATGCCTTGAAACTTCCCCAAAGCTACCACGTGAAGGCACCAAGCTACTACGTCGCGATCTCTGTAGATGGGGCACTGATCGCACAAACAGAGTGCCGGACAGGGATTGATCCGGAATGGAACGATCACTTTGATCTGTACGTGTTTTCGTTACCATACGAGGATCCTGACATCTTCTGATCTGTTGAAAATGTTTTTCTCGTGTATTTTACTGGTAGGGAGGTTCAAGAGTCGTCGATCATCAAACTAGCTATATTTCGTCACTCCAAGCCTCCGTTCTTGAAACCCCAGGTTATCCTTATCGGCGAGGTACTGCTTCCCAGCGCAGACCTTCCGACTGAAACCCTCGATGCCGTTGGTGTGTACCCCTTACCTTGCTGGCATCGTCGTCTACGTCCAACAATAGTTAATTTTTGTATATCAACTGCAGAAAATACATATGAGCTGCAAAAACATGGGACTAGCAAATCAGGGAAATACGGTAGCTTGGTAATTTGACTTCAGCTTATCAAATTAGAATCGGAGGTCATCCAGGAATCGGCTAATGATCAACCTGCGGCCCGAACTGAGGCAAAATTACCACTCGAGGATCAAGTCGCTGGGGTGTTCATTGAAGCAGATCGTGCTGTTGGCAAACTCTCGAACACCAAGGGAATGTCGGTGGTCGAAGACTCTATGGACGCCGTCGATACCGGAATAACTATGGGAGACTCCGACGGGTTCGCGTTAGTTTGCGGATACGTAGAGAAATTGATGGAGATTGGTGACGTCGTATCCCAGGTAAGCACAAAATAAACTACTCGATCTTTATTGCTCATCTTTTCACATTTCTACGTCTCAGATTCACCCCTGGGCAAACCTCGCATGGAGTATATTGAGCGTCATTCCGAAGGTTCGTCCCCAGTCTTGTTCACCTTGCAATTCTAGTCGTAAATATCCAAGTTGAAATCATATTTCAGACATTAATCGCTCAAGTGAGTCGCGATTCAAAGGTCCAGTGTCTCTGGGAGACCGCGGCGGATATGCTCGCATTCTTGAAAGATGCCAAGCCCGTGCTCGATGACATCCTTGCGTCGATAGTATCGGATATGATGAAACAGATATACCACTGCGCAATATTTGTTCGAGAGTACGGTGGTGAAGGATTCTTCAGTCAGTTACTAAAGTAGCATTTTCCTTATAAAAATCATTGACAACATTGTGACATGCACAGAACGGACTACACAGGAAATACTGAAATCGAGCGACAACATCATAGCACAATATACCACTGCTTTCCAGCAGCTTAAGGACCGTTTCGAGGCAAGGTCATGTCTGGCGACGCTGAAAGTGCTTCGGGATGTAAGCCAAGGGGTCGTTCAGCTGTCCAACATATTGGATGATCTGCGGGACATGGGTAAATATTCCAGTTGTGGGGATGCGTCTAATATCTATACTGATTGTTCGCCGTGCGTCGTAGAGAAAATAAAAACTTTGGAAAGCTTGCGTGGGCCCGACCTGGAAGGGATTCGCTGCAACCAATATGCAGTTTGTCTTCCCGCTACTAGGAAGGCGCTTCTGGGTGGCATCATGAAATGGGTGACCGAACCTGACGGGATGCGTACACTTTGGCTGAATGGAGTGGCCGGGTCTGGCAAATCAACAGTTGCTAACACGATCACATCCTTATTCTCGGAAACGGGTCTCCTCGGAGCTAGCTTCCGATTCAGCCAGCACATCGAGCCCAAGTATCTGTTTCGGAACATCGCCTACCAGCTTGCCCTGTTCGATACTCGCTTCAGGGAGTGCCTCCTACAAACATTCAGGACGCACGGAGCGATGAACTCTTACTCGTTACGGGAACAACTTGAAAAATTCATTGTTGAACCGATGAATTCTGTTCTCTTTGTTGGACCAGTTCTGATTGTTGTCGATGCCCTGGATGAATGTGGAGTCGAAAGCGAACGCAGGGAGGTTCTCGAGGCCATCGCGAAAGGATTCCCCAAGCTGCCAAGCTTCATCAAGGTTCTTCTTACTAGCCGAAACGAGCGTGACATTCGTGCCAAACTTACGACAACCTCTTTCGCGAAGAGCATCCACGACACGGAAGGGATTGCGGATGACATTCTGATTTACATTGACGATCGACTGCTTGATGTCATTGATTCACATCCACATCTTGAGACAACCTGGCCTGGGATTGGAGGCAAGAGGAATCTCGCCTCTCGTGCGGATGGACTATTCATCTGGGTCACAGTGGCATCCGAATATATCAAGGCGAGTTCAGATCCGGATGGAGCACTCAATGATGTACTGCATGGTCCGGCTACCAATGCACAGCAAGGTCCTGAAGCACCGTTGGACATGTTGTACCTCGGAATTCTACAGCGTACGCCCACGCTGCTGTATTCGATCGACACGACGAAGTATATTGTGGGTGCAATATTAGTCGCGAAAACCCCCCTCACCCGGGTGGGGCTCGATTCGCTCCTCGGACTGGGTAAGAATATAGTACAAACCCTACGAGACGGATCCAAAATCCAACTTGCCTCGTCAGCGCCATTGATCAATGCTCTTGGGTCTATCCTACGAGTCGATGATAAAGGCCTCGTTCAAATTCTCCATGCATCTATCACAGACTTTTTCACCAATTCAAACCGCTGCACCGATGAGCGGTTCTTCATTGATAGGTCGAAATCCAATTGCGAGCTTGCTATTCACTGCTTTAAAGCCATGGATGGTCTCAAGCGTGACATCTGCGGAGTCAACGACCCAACTAAATTTAACTCGGAAATCCTCGATCTTGATGAACGTCTGAATAGACATCTCACGGAAGACTTGCAGTATTCCTGCCGTTTCTGGCATCGACATCTACAAGACGTCCATCATCCGGACAATGACACTTACAATCAGGCGAAAAGGTTCTTCTTCACCCATTTACTTCACTGGATCGAAGTGATGAGCTTACTTGATGATATCAACGGAGTGTTCCTGGTTTTGAAGGATACGAAAACCTGGTTTCAAGTGCGCACCGTTTGTTTATGAAGGCTGCTGAATGATTGACCGCCCGGGTTTTACACAGAATCATCCCAATTGCGACGCCGATATCAATCAATTGATCGACGAATCGTTGCATCTTGTGCAACGATTCTACGAACCTATACAGCGGAGTGCAGCCCATGTCTATATTTCTGCAATCCCCCTCACTCCATCGAGCAGCATCATATTCAAAGTCTATGCTCCCAAACTCAACAGCCTCCCTAAACTGATTTCAGATGATGCAACACCAGCTCCCTGGACAGATATTCGGCCACCTGGACGTGGGCAGACTGCAATATCATATTCGCCGGATCGTTCGTGGTTAGTATTCGCAGGTGACAACAACAAATTAGAAATATGGGATGTAGCAGGTTGTTATCCCCTTCACGCACCATTAACTGGACATGGGGCGCCGATTCACATGATCACATTCTCACATGATGGGACGAAGTTTTGTTCTACAGATAATAACTGTATCCTAGTCTGGGATGCTACAACGTATGACGCGATCGGAGTACCTATCCACCCGCCGCATTCAGCACTCAAGGTCAGTGTTTGGGCGGACAAAGTCATCACATGCGACGGAAGTCGCCAAGTCAGTGTTTGGGACATTGCCGCTAGTTCTGCAGCGGATCATGAGCTTGAACTTGCACTCGACATTTCCACCGGTGTGGATTTGCAAGGTGCCTATATAGTCATGCGAAATCAAGAGAAAATTACCAATATTACATATGCCCTAACTGGAAAATCCGTCATCGACAAATACACCCATGGGCGGGATATCACGGACGTGAAATTTTCGCCGGACAACAAAAAGGTGGTTTGTCGGTATCGTACCAATAACTGCGTTAGCATTCTGGATGTCCATTCCGGCAACATTATCAACGACCTCCTTGATGTGGATGCCAGCAATATCTGCTATCCTTGGATAGCATTTTCGCCGAATGGACAACGGATTATCGCCCTAAAGGGAAAGCATATAGCTATTCACGACCTCGACACTGGCAAGTTGGTCTATGGTCTATTCGAAAGAACATATACCGCAGCCGGAGCGGAGCTATCGCTTGATGAAACTCACTTACTTGTATGGGATAGTCAGTCATTCGAGGTTCTCGATATGCCGAGTGGGAATGTAGTTGCCTCCAGCAAAATGCACTCTGTACGGTATGGCGCGGTCATCTCCCCGAACGGCCATTATGTTGTAGTGTGTCCTTGTGGTGGTGGGATCACAATCGTCGACGTTCTTTCATTGTCAAGTCACAGTTACGACATTGGCATTGCATCTGTAACTCCTTCCCCTAACAGCCGCCAACTCCTCTTTGCAATGTCCGACAATACCCTTCGGTTTGCAATGGACATTTCTTCAACCAATTCCATCGTGCTGGATAGTGCCAGATCGCCAGCAGCGTTTTCACCTGAAGGATCTATAATCGCGTCTGCATACATGGATCACACACTCCAACTATGGGATACCAAAGATGGCAAAGCAATAGGAAAACCACTAGGGGGGCATCGAAAGGTGGTTACTGCGATCGCATTTTCCCCGACTGGTTCTCGCCTTATTTCGGCTTCTGATGACAACACAATTCGTATCTGGAGTGCCGCTGCAGGTGGTGGGGAGTTGCTCCGATTACAAGCCTATAGCGACATTCGGTTGATTTTCTGGTCATCTGATGAATCGAGAATCATCTATGTCTCAGAAGGCAGCAATGTTCACACTCTGAATCCCAGCACCGGGTTCACCAGTCGTCAGCCATCACCAGTCGAGTTGCGTTGGGCACAACTCTTACCAGGAGCTAAAGAAATTTTTTACGTGTCAGCAGATGGTCAGACTCGGTTGGCGGAATATCAGGAAGGTCGAATCACCGAGCATTCAACATCGCTTCCTACTCGAAGAATCACCGATGCCATTTTCTCTCCCCAGAGGACGCATTTCATTTCCATTTCTAAAACCGATCTCATTGACTTCTCAGACATCATCGCCCCCCGTGGGCCGTCATCAATAGCCCGCTCTCATACATTTCAATCGCTGACATTCTCGTCTAATGGGAGATGGCTGATGTCGGTGATGATTGATGTATCTGATCTGTTTTCGTGTCGTGTTTGCATGTGGGACTCAAAATGTGGACAGCTTCTCTGGGAAGATGTGAGCGATGACAACCAAGCACCAGTAGTGGCTTTTTCACATTCAGGGAATTTAGCTGTTGTATGGAGTCCCTCATTCTGTTCAATCCGGAACACGTTGCTCGGGACAATCTTTTCACGCTGGCGCACCGAGTCTGCAGCACAATTTGTAACATTTTCCTCAGACGAGAAGCAGATCATCTGTGTTCTCAAGGGATCCAACACTTTGAAAACATGGAATATTTCGTGTGGCACTATGATAGATTCGTCGCAAGATACTAATGATAGTGCCGTACCATCGGAACCTGGTGGGTCCAGAAGAATCTTGTAAAAACATACATTGAGATCTGACTCCTGGATGACAGCACATATGCTTGATGGCGGTCTATCAAGCGCTGTGTCTCCCGATGGTATACGACTTGCCGTCGCCCACAAATGCTGGACTCTGACCCTTCACGATCTGACCGATAGCACAGACAAAGTCATATTCGAAATACTTGATAGCCCTATGCGCTTGCTCAGTTTCTCTCCTGACGGCTCCAAGGTTGCATCGGTGGTCAATGATGCGCTCATTTACGTCTGGGACACCACCGGACATCTCTTGGGACAATTTCAGAAGGATGGAGCATATATCAGATCTCTGGCACTTTCTCCAGATGGCGCGCGAATCATTTCTATCTGTGGCAGTTTTTCTGAGACAATAGTCCAGATGTGGCATGTTGGAGATGATTCAAGCATTTCATTCAATACATACGGGGACCCACCCAAATCGGCAGCATTTTTCCCGGATGGGGCTCGACTCATCACAACGGCTGCAAGTGGTGCAATTCGAATCTGGGACATAAGATCTACCACACCATCGTCAGTACTTAAGTCGACCTTACCATCCTCTCTATGTGGCACTGGCGACCTTGCTATCTCCTCCGATGGTACTCGGTTAATTTTGTGCTACTTTCTTTGGGATATAATAAGCTGCCATGTGTTGAAGTCCTTCCACGCTTATACTGCGAAGTTCTCACCAGATGGCACACGCGCTGCCCTCGCTATCGGTATCGGTGTAGAAATCCTTGATGCTAACTCCGGAGCTACACTTTACCAATCAGGTGTCTTTCGTGTCAGAAGTATGTCCTTCTCAGTCGACTCCACCCAACTCCTCTACTGGAGTTATGACGGCATCATTCACGTTATGGACCTCATGTGCTTGCCGACTTCATTTAATATAGAAGTCTTGAGTTGTGTCCACCCACCGGACTGCATGATGATCCAGCCATCCCAACGCGATGGATGATACTGCGCAACCAACGGTGCTAGGCTGATATGGTTGCCTCAAGACATGCAGCCCGTATGGCTCGCGACAGGTGGAGAACAATTTGGATCTCGGCGTTTGATACTAGGAAGCACCAATGATCTCGCAATTTTGGACATGGAAGATTACCTGGAGGTGCCGCCTGTTTCTGCGGCTTGGCGAAAGGGTGGTGTTCGATATATCCACAATTTTGTCACTGCAAATCAAGCTAACGCTCTAATGAGTGAGTCAGGATCAGCGGTATGGCTCTGTTTTCTTTTTTTTTGTTCTCTTCATTCCTTGCTGATATTCTCCTGTTATCATTGTCAGAACATTCCATTTACCCTCCCTTATATCGCGCCCGAAGATTATCGATAATCTACCAGCAAGATACTTTTCTATTTGGTTCAATGTCGCCTTGTTGTGTCTATTTCTTAGTCTTCAGACATAGTATTCAGAAACACATTACCCGAAAAACTGTAATAGAATTTTATTAAATGCCACTGTAAATACATGTGGAGTCACAGTCGTGGACAAGTCCCCAGTTATTCGGTCTTGGCCGTAAGCCATGTTCAAATTCCTCGGACACGAAGCAATATTGCAAAGCGTGAACATACCTTTCGACGGTTAAGATTAAGTCTTTTGAAGCTTCCGAGCGGTTTTATATATATATCAAGGTTCGCAAAGTACGATGGGACGATGCAGACATTCGTCGTTCTAAAGGTCGTTGTGCTCATGATGCGTGCGGGTTTACAGTCAGCAACAACCTGTGTGTGTGATTCCGGGTCCTGGATCGTCCTTTCAACCATCTAATGAACAGGAGCCCAATAAACACGAGAATGTCACATACCAGTGTCCCTCGTGAACAGAAGTTGTCATGATGATGGTGGACCAAGAAGGTATTACAGCAGCTATGCTGATTATACTGATCGCGACCGATCTCGTTGAAGGTGCTTCGGCTGGGATCCAACACCTTAACATTCCATAAAATATCAATGTCTGGTGGAAAACGAACCAAATCCGACGTCTCTGCATTCGCAGTCCATGCCTACCAAGGAGCCTTGCAGTGAAATCTAGAAGAACGGCCGTTATTGGGAAGATTCGGAGTAGGTTCCCAGTTCTGGATAAGACGGCATGAGATATTAGATTCTTAAGCCAGGTTTGGTGGCCTGATGAAGTAGTACTCACGTGGGCTTGTTCTTGGTGAGTCGTGCTGAGTACTATAGCGAGGTGCAGCACGTTGTGACCTAGCGTCATCGCGACGTGAGTAAACATTACCGCTAATCGTTCTTGTCACACACCTAGCTTCTATCAGCGCATTGCCCAATCGTGGACACATCTAGGGATGGCTGTTGGTTCGACATCGGCATCACGAGCAAGGAATCGTTGCGAAATGCTCGCCATCACAGAACGAAAGTAGGAAATACGAGCTGTAAATTATGTAATGGGAAGTAGGGGCGATGTGAAGTCTCCAAGGCATGTAAAAGTGACGAGAACGCACCCTGCTTCGAGGTGTTTCGCAATTGTCGAGATCAGAATTGACGGTAGAGGTCACACTCGTCACCAACGCCAGACATGTCCGTGCCACCCCAGTTCTCACACACATATCCTCCAGCGGCACACCCCCAATCCATTGATTGGGGGTGCAGATTGGAGTTTGGAAGTGTGGAAAGTCAACATCGTGTTGACAAGCACAAAAAACTGGATAACAGGAACGAGACCTGTACCTAATAAATGGGTCATGCAGGTCCATGACATGGCAGGAAGATCATAATGCTTGAGATCTGTATTCATACATGTATTGAAGTCGTTCGCGTGCATATTTGTGGTGTCGTCCTCATCCTGTCACAAAGACGCGGAATTTACGGTCTGACTCTGGGAGACTATCCCGCAATAGCAGCTTCAATCCCAAGCAACTTCTCGTCTGACCCCTCCATCCCTTCTTTCTCCCCGCCAAGATCATCAAAAACACCCACGCTAACCCTCACCTCTAATCAAGCTACCCCCGCGCCTAGGAGAATGGCTTGGGTATAATAGTGAAGAAGAATTCACGTTTGTTCGGGTCACAGTTGTAGGCAAATGCGGGTGGGAGAGGCTGAGCAAGATGGAAGGAGTGAGGATCGACTTGAGTGGCCCACGCATTCGCACGTGCAGGCCCAGTTGGTCTGCAGTCAGGGAACTTGGGCTGCTGTTGAGATCATCGCGTGACTGGCATATCTGGCTTCCTTTCCAGTGCCAGTCGTCGACTTTCATCACCATCCCCAACACTGAGCTCACGGCTGCTGAGCGCTGAGGATGCAAGACTCCCAGGGTCAAGACCCCTTCTTATCGCATCTTATCTCTCTTTTATCCATCTACGAACTCGGACTACTATTCCCAGTGTCATTGCCCACCTATGATGGCCCGAACAATTGGCAAACCGAATCTATTTTGCGCTCATTGAGTGCATTGATCCGCAGAATTCATTTTGCAGAAGATATTCCACCTGAAAATTCGAATGTTACCAATGCCCCATCCGAGGATGGGGCTGGGGAAGATAGAAGCAGCGGAGGTGATACTCCACACTCTCCCGTAGTAAACACTGTTTCCTCCCTTTCTCAGTCCAGTCCCAGCTCTGCTAGCTTCTCGTATCCCAGAAACGAGAACCCAACATTGTTTATGACCTTTGGCACTACACCGGGAGTCTTACCTGGTATAAGGGTGGATGGACAATCAAACGATGATCATACCATGTCCGTGTCACGCCAGTCGACTGTCGTAAGCCACACCGCTTCCCAAATTACCTCTTTCTCCGCCCCACCAACCTCACACGCTGACCATATTGTGTGTCCGACATGTGGGAAGACAATTATTGACACCATGGCCCAGATTAACACCTCACCCAATTTCACTGTTTCTTCATCATATTTACCCCTCATTGTTCCTCCCAGTCCCTTGGCCACTGTGTCTGCTGTTCCTGCTCTCGCGGAGCTCAGATTGCTAAAGTCACAGCTCGGAGACGTTGCCAGGGTCTGCAGTGCTGTGGCCCGAGGTGACTTGTCCCACAAAATAACAGTACCCGTGCAGGGCACAGTTATGGTTCAACTCAAGGACATCATCAATACTATGGTATGTATTCCATCTTTCAATTGTATTTGTTTGACCACTCTTAGGTGAATAACCTTGGGGAATTCGCAAGGGAAATGGTCCGCACCGATCGGGAAGTCGGAATGGAAAGGTTGACGCCATTACATTTTTTTTATTGGGTCACAGGCTAACTTGGCTCCAGGAAAGTTGATGTACCATTCAAAGTCAAAGGTATCTGGCATGAACTCCTTGACGTTGCGAGGGAGCTCGCTCCCACTTCCGAAGTCTCTTCCTAACAGTCACCCCTGTTTGTGTGGCTCGCTCTCTGTGTTCGCTGCCCCTGGTCCTACCTTTGACATTGCTACCCCCGTCGTCATTGGTTATACCCGCTGGATGCTCTAGAATTTGCAGATTTCCGATTGTAACTTTATGGGCCCTATACACCTCTTCGTCGTTATTCAACTTTGAGCGGATCGGGCAGGTGTACGTAGTAGAGAACAGGAAGGGAATGTATGGGCAAGTTTCCAAAGGTATTTTGTGCATTGGTATCTCGTATGATGTTATAACACGATTATAATTCAGATTTTTGACCAGATTCGTTGTATAATTACCGCCCGTATCTGCACAATGTGGTCCGCCCAGATAGCCTAAGCAGTCAAATTGTATTCAGGCTCTGTGTGAGGGCAGAAATTTCTATTTTTTCCCCCTCCTTACCTCTATCGGCGGTTCTGGACAACAAGCCTCATTGTCACTGTTGATTTTCGTCATTTGTTTCCGTATCGAGTATGTCAATTGGACTTGACGAGTTTGGAACTTAGGAGAGCCGAGTCGATTGATCAGTTTTCGTTGTACCAATGATGAAGACATTCTTTTTCGAGTTCATACCGTCCATCTCCGTTAGGATTCAGTTGACAACACGATCACCGGCACCTCCAGTGTCACCTCTGCCTCCGCCACGAGTTATTGCGATCGAGTCCAAACGCAAGGAGCGGTAGCGCGAGCTTTGTCGAAACATCACCGATGTTTGCCTCTAATACTATATCGTGAGCAGCTCAGGACCCTGGAAGAGATGCCATTCAGCAAAAACTCATAAAAGTGAAATACCCAAACTGCTAAACTTGATGCTGATGAAGTTGGCATTGCACTCGTTCACAATTGCCTTGGGAAACATGGTCTTACCAGTACCGGGAGGATTGTAGAACAATACACCCTTCAACAGCGACAATATCACCATACTTGATTTACTAGCAGGCCACTGATCTTCACCCTTAGTCAAGTATTCCAAGATGTCGAGCTGGAGTTGGAGAATGAGAATGTGCAGCCAGCATGCCTATTGATAGTGGCTCGGATGAAGATGCAGGTGAAGGCTGCGGCTGCAGCAAAGGAAAAGGCTGCCATTGAAGCACACAATGTTGCCACTGCCACTCCTGAGGGTATTCAACTACACCCTTCTAACAGCAGCAATGGATTGGCAGACCTGATGAATATGGGCCCTGGTGTGGCAGTAGCAACAGTGTAGCAGGCTGTAGCAGGGCAAGGGTATATTGATTGTGTTACTGTTTAATAAATTATGATTTATCTGTTCTACACAAGCCTGATCCAAGAAGACAATAAGAAATTCATGCACTGTTCCAAAGCCATTGACAGTTGAGTTATACCTCAGATATAGTGGTTTTATAGCCACGTCAAGATCATATTACACCCTGCTCATAAGAAGCTCACATTCAGACTCCAACTTGATCATAACTAATGTGATCATTGGAAAGAATTACATTGGTTATGATTACTTTGAAGGTTGAAATATGATTATGATCAGATTATGAGCAATGTTGACCGCTCCCAACTGGTTACACTAGATTATGGTCATTGTGGTCTTTGTAACTGCTTTGCAATCAATTATAATTTCTGAATATTCTTCCTGATGCCGAGTTGGTTATCAAAAGTGTGACATAGTCACAGATTCATGTGCCACATAGCTGCAAAAAATCATATGGTTTCATGAAATTATGCAAATGGCTGTATCATACCACTGGCCCTCCAGGCAGCCCTGGTTTTGATGTTCCTATATCTATATACCCTGTTTGATTGTTCCAAATTGATTAATTAATTATACCAGTCATAGCAACAGGTATGGCATTATATTCTAACACTCATTCTGTACTGTTTTACAATGTTCAAACCATTTTGTGTCCATCTGTACTAGAATGCTTTTTATTTGTGTGCATACCTTGACCAGCATTGTTTTCCTTGAACTCTGCAAACACCTCCATGAACAACCTTCAGCTTTCCCAATGCCTACAAGATTTTTGAGCTGTACAATGGCGGTACCCTTGAAGCACAGCCACAAAGCCTTCCAGACAAGATCAGAAGTGAGATCCAAAAGTTTATGGGCATGAAATGGTGTTATGCATTTGTGATCCCCAGACCTGGTCACCTTGCTTCACAAGGTCACTGGAACCTCATAATTGTGGCAACCGGGACAAAAATCTATATTGACAAACAAAGATGTGGTGGAGTGGCTGTGTCATCAAAATCCCTTAGCAGTTGGATATTGTTTCCCTTGATTGACTGTCATCACTCAGAACATATGGGATGCCTAGGGGAGGCTAGACATAAACCACAGATAGAGTAGTTGGAAATTGCAACTGAGGCTGTTTGAGTGATTGCCTTTGAGCTTTGTGGTCCATGAAACTGTATTCAGCACAGAAGGAAAACTTTGATTAGTTCCATGGCACTTTTTTTTTTCTGATTGTGAAATATATGGTCAAGTTTGCTTTGACCAGTAAGTTGGAGGCCACCATTAGTCTCCTGTAGGCAGCCATAATAGCAAAGATAGTCATTCTGAAATCACACTGAATGAGCACCTGCAACCTGAACAAAATACAAAATCTAGCACATGACCCCTTTTATTTACCTCTATCTAGTGTCCCCCTTGGGATGACATACAAAAAAATCAGAATGATACAGAGAAGGGCTTTTTGCCTTTGTCAACAATTTCACTGTAATTCCCGGCTCTGGAGAGGTGTCTGGGACAGGGGCTGCACCTTACATGGCACTAAAATTGTCCATATATGGCACTAAATTCTGCCCTTATATGGCACTAATTTATTGAGTCCAGCTTTTAGCCATTTGCAAGCACTGTGCCTCCTACAAGGTCCCTGCTTGTTAGTAGCTTTAATATATGGTATTAAATGTGCAAGAGCTTCCTCAGAGCTCCTTTAAAAGCTTTCAATGGTGCCAAAAGCATCAAAAACTGTCAGTTAAGCATGAATGACCACTTTTCCCTGCTAAAATTGGGTTTCTCAAATGGGATTGTTGCACTATGACTGAGCAAGATACAGCAATGTCTTTGCACCTACATTCAACTTTCCTAATCGGATCATTGGTGTCTCTTGCACTTGTACCATGGCAGACCACAGTGAATATAATATGTACACATATGTATTAGCTATCCTTTAGCATATTTGAAATATTTAAATAAATATGTATTGACTGCAAATGTTTCTGCATATGTAAAATATGTCAATACATTTGCATGTCAAAAATATTTATGTAAGATAGTTGTGATCCATGTCCGCCTGCCAGAAACAGATATGCAGAGCACATCTATCTTATGTAAATATGTGGCACATGTAAATGTATTGACATATTTTACACATGCGGAAACATTTGTGGTCAACACATATTTATTTAAATATTTTAAATATGCTAAAGGATAGCTGATACATATGTGTACATATTATATCCACCATGGTCTGCTGTGTACCACCATATAATGAAATTTCACTTGCTCTGAAGAAGCCATGGACATCACAGAAAAGTGTTGGGTATTGCAAAGCCTAATATAGTATTGAAATATGTATATTTTCCCTGATACTGTACAATTTCAATCTATTCAGTATGGCCCTGTGACTGTGACACATTTGATGGATTTGGCATTTTGGTAAGGTAGGCTGCATCCACATACGACTTGATCACGTGATAATTGCCAAAATACACCTTTCGCCTGCAGCAACGACGCAAATAGCTGTTTTTTGAAATTCCGTTTGCAAGGATCTCTAGTTAACTGCTAAAGCTATCCCCAAAATTTTTTTTTTTCAATATTTGTTCTTTGATATTGAGATAGTTATAAGCTTTTTTGTGGTGTGATGCTGAAGATTACATTGCTGCCAATCTGTAGGAGAAAAAACCTTATAACTCTTTATATTTTGCCAAATAAATTATTCTAAATATATTGGTGGGTATCTAAGACAAAATTATAAAGGTCCTTGTGGATGGAATTTGCAAAAGTCTTCTTCCTGTCGTTGCTGCAGGCGAAAGGTGTATTTTGGCGATTATCACATGATTGAGTCATATGTGGATGCAGCCTACCTTAGGCACCTGCAGATGCCATGACACCAAAAAATTTCAGCAGATTAGGAACCAATTTGGTTGATGTGATTTTGGCTTGCATATCCTGACCAAAAGGCCTCAAGAACCTTAAATGGTAAAATTTTATAATTGATTGCCAGAAATTTGTGTTTTTTTCACCAGATGTTACTTAAATTAGACATCCATGATGAAATAGGCATTTGGTAGCCCCCTTCATGACCCATGACATTGACCACATTCCAGTTTCAGTAAGGTCACCTGAGACACATGACTACTGAATAGATCGAAATCCATAGTTCCAGTAGATAATACAATTTCAATTTATTTGGTATGGCCTGTTAAAATTTGGTGCATCATGTAAAGAATATCACGAGCACTTCAAAATGTGATATGTTTGTAATTGTACCATAAACTTTGCTCGGTCTGTGTGCTACTGTTAAGGATATGGTTAATATTTCCCTTTTACAATTTTCATTTACAGTGTACTTACTATTAAGATTCTCTATTATTATTTCTGGATGTCAGAATATGTATAGAAATGGTACAATAAATATTCACAACTATGTATTTATTTAATGATTATTTTCACAAAGCTAGCCACTGAATTTGTGGAGTTTCAACTTACCTTCTGAATCCAGAAGTGCTTTGTTCAAACACTTTCACTCAGCAACCCCAATCTCTAGCCCAAGGCTGAAGGTCTCAGGTGGCCAAGAATACATTCTTGTGAGTAAAACTGACTTACAGGAATTTACTCAAATATTTAGGAATGCTTGGGAAGCGTTGCAAGTCATCTGAGGGTCTTGCTGATGACTAATGTCTTGTGTTCCCTTCCATTCTGTAGACTTATGTAGGTACCTGCAGATGCCAGGTGTTTCAGCCAGGCTTAAAAAACTAGTAAGATTTTCCATCAAAGAATGTATCTAAACTTGTATCAGTAGGATAGTAATAAAATTATCTGTAAGTCACTTTTTGTAGAAAGCACTCAGATGGGATTGAACCAGAGACCCGCAAAAAGAAAGGTCAATAGTATAGACATGTTAACCACTTGACTAAGTCAACTCATATAAATAACCCTCCAGATAATTTTTGATTGTTGAAAATGTCAAAATTTTTCGCAGAGCCTAATTCCCGGAGTGGTCGATCTGTCCATTTGCGGAAATATTCCCTTTTTGGATATTCCAATATTTTGACCCGGACATTGTCCGGGTCAAATATATATATAATATTGTTCAGTTAGCATGGCACAAGGATGACACGCTTTCCCGGAGTGGTAGATCTACGGATCTCAATATTTATTTTTATGCTTCTCTTTTACAAGGTGAAATAGTACTTTATTTTGTTTACAATGGAGTATATTTAGAGTAGGAAATTTCGCCAAAAAGATTTCCTTAGATCTACGAGAAATTATTCAAGCCAATTGGCTCCGGCGTGCGAATTGGAATAAGCGAGCGCCCTCTAGTTGTGTTCTGCGTGAAATAAATGATGTTTTTTCCTAAAGGATTTGACCAGTTGGCCTTAGATACATCTCAATTTTTTCGCGATTTAGGTAAATTCCCTGCTCTAAATATACTCCAATGCATAGGACCAAATCCTTTACGCTTATTTACACTTAGCATAGACAAAATCCCACTGCAAAAGGAAAGAAGCAAGGTCCAAGGATGGCACCTAGTGGAATTCGTGTTACGAGTCACTCTCGGCGTGGAAATAAAATTAACCAAAAAAGGGAATTTCCGGAATTGCCTATCACCACTGCCAGAATGTCCTCGGCTCTGGAATGGTTCAATCGTCACAAAAGCTCATATTTCGAGGTTCTGGTCTGACTAGGCGGTTTCATGATTCTCCAAAGATATCCATTCCCAAGCAGAAGCCACCGCCGACAGTCAAGCGAAACGAGTTGGGCGTGCAACTCCTGTCACGACCATTACATTCCCAAATATTCGGCAATGTTTCATTCCCTACCCCAGAGGCGGCGTTCGTCCGTATTTCACGCGAGCACCTCAAAATGCATGGCCTCGATCCTAGTCGAGGCTCCGTCTTGCCCGACATATCTTTCACACTACCTCACCTCCAAGGTGACAACTTGGACGAACACTTCTACCGTATCGGTACATCCGCCGCCGAACCCTGGCTCTCGTTTTCAAAAGAATTCGCCGGGAAGGATCTACCTCCCAGGCCGGAAAACTGGGAAATCCAGAGCGGGTGGACCAAGTACTACTACCAGGAGGACGGAAGCAGTTATTTCGAGCATGTGGAGAGTCTTGAGGAGGAAAGAATGTTGTGCTTTGATGTGGAGACGATGCCCGAGTACCACCCCTTTGCCGTTATGGCGACCGCAGCGTCGAAGAACGCTTGGTATGCATGGATATCACCGTGGTTGCTGGGACAGTCAACGGAGACGCGCCACTTAATCCCAATCGGCGATCCATCCCTGCCACGAATCATAGTTGGTCACAATGTGTCCTATGATAGAAGCCGAATTCTCGAGGAATATAATCTCAACGGCACTCAGAATCGATTTATCGACACGATGGCCCTACACATTGCTGCCAAAGGTATCTCGTCCCATCAGCGACCCGCATGGATGAAACACCACAAAAACAAAGAGTTAGCCGCTCAGCGGCATGAGGAAGCCATTACAGCCGTCGAGGCATTCGTGCGGCGGTTATATGAAGTAGAGACACTTCTACGTGACAGAGGAACTACTCCTGAGCAGCCGGAGGAGCTCCGGAAATTGCGTGTGCAGATGGAAGAGTCACTTCCACAGCTGCGAGATGCACTCCCTCCTCCTCCCAGTTCGGCATCATCCGGTCACAATGCAGACTCTCTAGATGATTTGGAGCCCACTAAACGATGGGAAGACCTCACTTCCATCAACTCATTAGCAGATGTCGCGAAACTTCACTGTAACATCGACATGGACAAGGAAATACGAAACGACTTCATGACCTCCATCCCATCCGCCATCCGTGACTCCATACATACATATCTAGACTATTGCGCAAACGACGTGTTCGTCACACACTCCGTCTTTGCCAAGGTCTTACCGTCGTTCCTGGATCGTTGCCCTAACCCTGTCACCTTTGCGGGTGTGTTGACGATGGGAAGCAGTTTCTTAACTGTCAATGAGAGCTGGGACGCGTACCTGAGGGACGCAGAGAGGACATACAAAAATCTGGAACTCTCGATCAAGAAGCGTCTTGTGGAGCTTGCAGAACAGGCCAAGACATTGGCAGGTGGTGAAGAATGGAAGGATGATCCGTGGCTGAGTCAGTTGGATTGGACTCCAAAGACTCCAAGGAAGGTTAGCGGAGTTGATGTACGGTCTCCCTTACCGTCATCATCATCATCGTCTATTTCGACTGCCGAATCGATCCCTGTGTGGTATCATCGACTTCGCACCGATGGCCCTTTACAATCTACCAACATCAACAAGCTCCTTCCAATCCTCCTCAAACTTTCTTTCGATGGGCAGCCGTTGAGGTATAATAAAACTTATGGGTGGCACTACACGTGTGAAGACAAGGCTACTCGTCTGCCAAGCGCTCCATCAAAGAAAGTGAGATCAGTTCTCAGTGCCACACACGGGGTGCGACCTCTCAAAGATGGCAGAATGACCTCGATCAGGCTAGACCTTGCGCTGGCGATCGCGAGCGGGGATAAATCTGAGAAAATTGCCTCTCAAGTGTTGAAACTTGCCAAAGCTACGGCGGAAGAAAATGTTACGGATGATCCCTGGTTAGCCCAGTTGGATTGGAGCATCACGAATAATACCGACAACGTCTCGGACTCTGATGCCAAACGCTCCGAGATTTCATCACCCCAGTCTACTTCTACCTCCCAAATCCTCTGGCCGAAGTGGTACTGGAACCTTGCAAAGCCGAAGAAGGACACGCCTCCAGGGACAATAGACATCACAGCTCGCAACCGTGTTGCTCCACTTCTTCTTCGTCTTTCGTGGCTTGGGTGGCCTCTATTTCATTCCCGCGAGCATGGATGGACATTCCGAGTACCTACCACTGCCGAATTTACTACTCGTCTCGCCCCGCTGGAGTTTCATGACCCTGCTGACGACAAACTCTTAGAATCGAATCGCGGTTTTACTTTTTATAAAGTCCCACACAAAGACGGGGAGCATGCAAACGTCGGAAACCCGCTTGCAAAGCCTTTCATGAAGTTTGCGCAGGACGGGACTATGACTAGTCCTGGTGATGAGGCGAAGGAGGCACTCGATATGAATGCACAGTGTAGCTATTGGATCAGCGCGAGGGACCGAATCTTGAACCAGAACGTTGTTTGGCAGGATGAAAAGCTTGACGTAGGCTTTAAGGGTGTTGGGGCGGAGAAGAAGTGGGGTGTCATCATTCCGCAAGTTATCACCATGGGTACTGTTACACGTCGCGCCATCGAGAAGACTTGGTTGACTGCCAGCAATGCCAAGAAGAATCGCGTTGGCTCCGAGCTCAAGGCCATGGTACGCGCCCCGGATGGTTATGCCATAGTTGGTGCCGATGTTGATTCGGAGGAACTGTGGATCTCGAGCTGCATGGGAGATGCTCAGTTTGGTTTGCATGGGGCGACGGCCATCGGTTGGATGACCCTCGAAGGTACGAAAGCCGCTGGGACGGACTTGCATTCAAAGACCGCAGGTATCTTGGGAATCTCGCGAGATCAAGCGAAGGTATTCAACTACTCCCGCATTTATGGTGCCGGCATGCGTCATGCGGTGCTACTTCTCCTTCAGTCGAATGCGGGTATGTTGCCGGACGAGGCCCAGAAGTTGGCTAAGAACCTGTATGCCTCAACGAAAGGCCAGTCGACACAGCGGACGGATATGTTTGGACGCAAGTTCTGGTTCGGAGGAACAGAAAGTTATCTATTCAATAAGCTCGAAGAGATTGCTCTCTCTGATCGACCGCAAACTCCTGCTCTGGGGTGTGGAGTTACCGACGCTCTCTCCAAAGAATTCCTTCCCCCGGGATTCGGTACCGATTACATGACCTCACGCATTAATTGGGTGGTGCAATCCTCGGGCGTCGATTATCTTCATCTACTCATCGTTGCCATGAACTACCTCGTCGCCAAATATGACATCAAAGCGAGGTATCTGATCTCTGTTCACGATGAACTACGCTACCTGGTGAAAGAAGAAGACAAGTATCGCGCTGCATTGGCTTTGCAGATCGCGAATTTGTGGACTCGAAGCTTGTTTGCGTACAAGCTTGGCATGGACGATTTACCACAGGGTGTCGCCTTTTTCTCCGCCGTCGATGTCGATAAGGTTTTGCGCAAGGAAGTCGATATGCCTTGTATCACCCCTTCCCAACCTGAGCCTATTCCGTCAGGCGAGAGCCTAAATATAACTCAGATTCTTGAGCAGACCAATGGCGGCTCGCTGTGGGTCGATGGACGTCCAATGGATGACGAAAGCTCGCCCCAATGGACAGCTTCTCCGCCAGGGTATCAAAATCCCGATTGTCTCGCGCATCGCGCCAAAGGAGCAGCTTTTCTTCAGGCTCAAGCTACAACAGAATTTGCCGAAGTGAAACATCTAGCGCAAATGGAGTCTGGAAAGAAGTACGAAGGTGGTGTTGGTGGACCAAAGCAGCTTGCGAAGCGAAGAAATAATTCCAAGTTAGCAGACGTAGAAGGTGTAAACTGGGAAGGCATAGACTTGAATTTGGTGAACGAAGTACTTAAGACCCACAAATTACCTACTCTACGTTAATAACCTAATCGATCGATTGGCTCGTTCATTTAGTGGTTGCTGTATCACGAAGGAAGCAATTTCGAAACCGAAATGCATGTCGTTTGCGTGATATGCATTATGACTTATCTGGTGGCAGTGTTGGTAGCAACACTTTTATCGCGATGAGTCGTATGTAAGTACCCTATGAATATTAATCACAGCAGCGGGTCAGGAAACATGGCTGTTGATATACTTATGAGGGCCATGAGGTTCCGGACGTGTTCTAGATAGGTTTTGCTCACCAAAAACAGATATTCGATACCACAATGCCACACAGGACAGCATAGGACGCGCACACGGCGTATATAATCCCTGATTTAGATCCACAAAATTGTGGCCTATGTATGTCCTGCAGCAAATTTTACCCTTCCTGTTCGTGTTGTGCGTTGTATGTTTAGTTTTTATACCGATATTTGGCTGGGTCTCGCTTCCGTTGCCTTTCTGGCTAATGGGTTCCTTTATGCGCTTGGCAGTTGAATTTGTTTGTGTCTCTGCCCGGGGTTGGTTATTTCTTCGTGCTCGATTTTCGTCGTCTTTGATTTGGCTATTTTGGGGTTGCTGTCGTGCCGTGTGCCCTTTTTTCTTTGTGTCCCCCGTGGTCCGGTTTGTTTTCTCGCCTGTCGCTTAAACGCAGGGCGAGTGTGCGTGTTGCGGTGTTCAGATCTTCGCTCGGGCGGTGTGTTGGTCTCTCTTTTGTTCCCGGTCTTTGAATCCGGTGTGCGTTGCTGGCTTTGTCTGCCTCTTGTTGTTCCGGTCGTCTTCACCGTTGGCAGCCGTTAGGATGGGGAGGGGTTGCAGGATTGGCTGCCGAGTAGTTTGTATCCGTTTTTTCTTGTTTCGTTTCCGTTTAGCTTTCCTGCTTTTGCGGTGGTCCTTTGGTCTTGTTCTGCGGGCCCCCTTGCCGCGATTTAGCTCGCTGGGGCTGATGTCACTCTGGTTGTCTTCGAGTGCTTCTTGGCAGATGTCTTCGCCGCAGGCGTCCCGCTGGCCTCCCCGATCGCTTTAGCGGGTTTCGGCGGTTTGGTTTCGGTTTTCTTGGGGCTGTCTGTAGTGTACGTATTGCTGTTTGAGTGCGTTTGTTTGTGCTCGCACGTTATTGGTGGGCCCGTATCTCGGATCGACCTTTGTTCTTGTCGCTTCCGGTTTTGGCGTGGGGAGGTGGAGTGGGCGGAGCCTGTTGCTACTGTTGCTGTTGTCTTTGTTGCCTGGGCTGGTGCCTCATGGGTTGTTGTAGCTGGTGGATGGACGTTTTGTGTGGGTTGCATCGGTGTGTGTGGTGTGTTTGTTGGTGCTGTTGTTGTATTTTTGCTTACACTGTTTGTTGTTTTTTGTTGTTGGGACTCGTTTGTGGATGTGTCCACTTGTAAGGTTTGGTTTGTTTTCTTCTTTTTTGGGTGTTGTTTCTGGTCTGCTTCTGATGTCGTGGCCTCCGTGTTGTCTGTTTGCGTCCTCGTCCTTTGCCGTGGTCTCCGTGTATGTCATGTGCTGCTGAGGCTTCTCGTTTGGATTCCCGTCGTCGTTGGTCTCCTTACTGTATGTCTCCATTTTTTTTTGTTCCTTGTGACTGCTTTTTCACCCGTGAGCCGCTGTTCTGTCGCCGATTTGCGTGGCGTTGGTTCGTGGACGGCTTTGTTGTCTCCCTGATGCTGCTGCGCCGCGTCCAGTCAGGGGCAGAGTGTGCCTTCGGTGTTGGTGGAGTGTTTTTGGGCATGGTGCACTCATGTGCTGCTTGTCTCTTCCGGGTGTGTGTGGTCATCGCCTGTGTTGGATGTCTGCTTACTCTCCTTGTGTCGCTGGTGGCGGGTTTGCCTGTTGTGTTTGCTGTGGGGGGTGTTCTGGATGGTGGGTATTGCCTTGGGCTTGTTGGTGTGGGGAGTGGTTTTCTGGCTGCTCTTGGGGTTTTTTCGCTGTTGTCTGTTGTGGGTGAGTTGGAGGTTATTGTTTTTGATTATTATGTAGGACTTTGGTGTCTGGGTGTTGCGGTTTCGGTGGGTGTTGTCTGCCTCCCTTTGTGCCTATTTTTGGCTTTTTTTTTGGTGTTGATGGACTTTTACTGTATTGGGTGGTCGTCGCGTTGGCTGTGGCTGTTTTTTGTGCCTTGGATTGGAGTTTGTGTCTGGCTTGCTTTTTGGGTGCGTTGTTGGTTTTGTTTTAGTTCATGTGGGCTCTCTATCGGGATTCTGGTCTGTTTTTTGTCGTATGTCGTTCTGGGTTTTTCTGTTTTCTGGTAGCTATGTTTCGTCGGGGAGGTTTGTCTGTCATAATAACCGTTGGTTGTTGTGGGTTGTCTTGTGCATGTTTGCGCAAAATATCTTTTTGTTGTCTTTGTACTGTTGCTCCCTTTGTCCGGGCTTGATCTTGGTGTCTGCTGTGCCATTGCGTGCTTCTTGCTTGCCCCGGTGTGGTATCGTTGTTTTGCCCTTTCTTTTTGGGTTGGCGTTTTAGTGTTTGTTGTCGCTGGCTTTCCCGGCTAGGCACTTTATCTCGCGTGCCGACTTGATCATTTTCGTTTCTATGTCGTTGGGTTTGGCCTTGGGGTTTTTGGAGGGTGCGGGCTTTTCTTGTTGTTTTCTTCCTTGTTCGTATGCGTCATTCGTCCTGTGACGTGTTTGCATTGGCATGTATCGATGGGTATTGACTTTTGGTCTTGGGATTCTGTTGTATATGCTGGGTTCGGTCATTTGTTTCTTTTATTTTTTTGAGTTGGATCTAACTTGTGTGCGGTAGGGTTTTTGCTTTTTCCTTTTTGTATGTGGGTTGGTCATCTTCTGCGGGCGTTTTTTAATGCTTTTTTTGTTTTTGGGTCGGAGTCATTAGTTGTTGTGTGTTGGTTTTCTATTCCTTTTGGTGCTTGCGGTGTCTGGCTGGTATTTTGCGTGTAGGTACCTGGTTTTTGGGTGTTGGCTTCGAATTCTTTTAGTTTCCTTTTCTTCTACCCTGGTGCTGGGTGTTTTGTCGTTGTTTTGCCATCAATGTCCTTTTGTCTTAGACCTTCTGTATTGTTCCATTCTCGGCGATTCGCTTGTTGGTGGCTGCTTTGTTGTCTGCCTTGTTTTGTGGACGGGTGTCAGTGGGTTCGCTGGATGCGTTTGTGTCGCTCATTTTGGTTCGTGAGTTGCTATTGGTTTTCGCGGTGTTGCATTGTGTCGCCTGTTTTTGGTCTTCCTCTTTTGTTGCCTGGCCTTGGGCTGTTGGGTTTGCGGTTTTTCGTGTCTTTCTGTTGGCCTTTTATCCCGTCGTGGTCTTCGTCGTGCTGTGTGTTTTTTGTCTTTTATATGTGGGGTTCTTGGGCGCTGTTGTGTGTTTTGTTAGTTTGTTGAATACGTCCTTGCTCTAGTTGCGTGTTCTTTGTTTTTCTCGTGCTGCTCAAGCGGTGTTTTGTTGCCTTTTGCGTGTCGTTTCATGTTTTCGTTGGGAATTTTATTGTGGTGTGTGTTGAGCTTGTTGTTCGTTTTCTGGGCTGGGTACGTTTTTCTTAGCATTGCTTTCTTGACTCAAGTCACTCACGTCTGTTCCTTCTGCGTCTTTCACTTTGGTGTTCTTCCTTCCCCATCTACTTGATGCGCTGCATGATACCTTCCGCAGTTACGGCACAGCAAAGTCTGGGGTTGGCATTTCCGCCATGTCGGTCCTCCGGCCTGATTTGATGATGAGGTGTTGTATCCCCATCATCATGGCCGGTATCATTGCCGTGAGTGTTTTACTCGATTGCTACTCATTCCATTTTTTCCCTTTGCCTATGAATGTTTGCATGGAACGAGTGCGTGCAGTATTGACTTGGTCCAACAATTGCAGATTTACGGTCTGGTAGTTTCCGTCCTTATCTCGTCATCTCGTGAGTCCCACTTGTCTCAGCACATCCTCTAGTAACAAATTATGTTTGTTTTCCTAGTGGACGTCTCTATGTCGCTTGCCGCATCTTTCATATACCTCGGTGCAGGTCTCTCTGTCGGTCTCGCTGGTCTCGCTGCAGGCTTTGCAATCGGTATCGTCGGTGATGCTGGCGTACGAGGAACCGCACAACAACCTAGACTTTACGTCGGCATGGTACGTATTGCACCTCTTATATTATTTTTTTCGTGCCGTATATATAGTCATTATGCTGATAGCGTAACCCTTTTTTTTCGCCGTAGATTTTGATTTTGATTTTCGCCGAGGTGCTGGGTCTTTATGGGCTTATTGTTGCTCTCATTATGAACACCAGAGCCAATGAGATGAAGGATGTCGTATGTCTATGCCCTTCCTTCCTCCACATTACCATCTCATAATGACTGCTATTTAGTGTGGCCGATGAGTCATGTAAGGGACACATGATTGATGGAAAGGGGAGGAAGAATGAGGGCTTCTATATCGTCAACCTCATTGCCCAGAAAGCCTTGTCCTTCTCGTTATCAGTTAATAATTATCGGGTTGCCTCGCAAGAGCTTGTTACGGGAGTGGTTACGGGAGTTGACCCGTCCCCTTCCCTTCATGCCCCTACATTTTTTCGGTGCGTTGAAGTATGTAAATAACACCTTTTGGAGACGGAAATTCTGCTTTTTATTCTATCTTATATGTATACCCCAAGGTTCATGAGAGCCGCAGCATCAACGCCTCTAGGTCTGAGCTGATGAGCAGGAAGCATTTCACCGCAAGTCAGCCCGGACGTGGGGCGAAGGAATTGTAGGCTTACGCTACAATGTCCCAGTTGAATATCTCGCGAAATGTGTACCTCCTTAGCAACGTCCCATTTGCCAACTAGAATCATCTATGCACAGTGCGCTGGTTTGTATTTGTGCTTCGGAGACCTAAGGTCTAAATTCCTCTAATAATGCTCCGCGAGGACGTGGGAAGCTCGCCCGAATATCTATACGTACAGTGCTAAGTGCTGAATGTCAAAACGCTCTCGCGAATGAGAAGTTTGACGCTTCGCTCAGCAGTCCACTCAAATCGAACGTATTCTAATGTGCCAGCAACCGACATATTTGCTAGTGCGACATGACATTAGATAAACAGACCTCCCACGACAGACATGAAATGCATTTACCTTCTTCCCCAACATTGAAAGCTAGCGTTTTGAACGGCTGAGACCCTCCGTGTCCCTGTCGTGGTGGTGCCCCAGGATTGAAGAAGCTCGCAAAACTAGATCCAACTTTCCAAACGAGCACCACACCTTCTTCGAGGGAAACAGTGACAAGTCGACGCCCATCAGGAGAGAAACTACATGCAGCAGGCCTCTTCTTGTGTCCCTCCAAAACGTAGAGTCGAGTGCCAGTCTTGAGATCGTACATGACGATAGCACCTTCGCTTGTGCCTACAGCCAAGCGCTGATTTGGCATGTAGAAATCTACAGTGGGGAAACTTTGTCCTGATGATGAGACTCAAAGCGAGCGATTGATAGCATGACTTACGTTTTTACAACATGGCCCAGAATCTCGGTTGCCGTATCTAGAACTGCATCGCGACTGGTTGTCGAGTTTGGATCCAACGACTTGACGACGGCTTCCATTAAACGCGGAAGATTCGGGTAGAGTACAAGTGGTCTCTGCTGACGGTCAGTTACTGCATGAAACCTCTCTGGGTTGACATACTTTGCGAATTAAAAATGCAACCAGCTGCATAGTAGACTTGCGGTGCTCCACGGAGCGAGGATGAAGAATATCTAGACTTAAGGTCGTCATGAAAAGAGGCGTATTGCTTGCGGCAATCTGAAGCACCGCCAAGCGGGCTTGGGGCCCAACATTTTGAGTGGATATAGACTCATTGCGAGAGCTGGTTGCCAGTGTGAAAAGCGCTCGTAACATTTCCATGGCGTCCACATAATGTTGCCAAATGTGATAACCTCGAGAACAAAGATCGATCGCCAGAACTCTATGGAGAGAGTTTTCATCGTGGAGGTACATGGCAATTGACTTTGAGATATCTGTGAGGCCACTGATCCAGAGTCATGTGTCTCTTGTTAAAAGCATATCGGGGCAAGGGACAAATGCTTACCTAGTCGATAATAAGCTATATTTTTCTGCAGCCAAGTACCCACAGAGGAACAAGGACATGGCTGCGGGTATTAATTCTTTCTGAGCATCAGGCTGTAAGCACGGCACTTAGAAGGAAATTATGAGTATAATGGATTCAATAAAAACGAAATTCGCACAATCATGCTGCCATTGTTCAGCCAGAACTATAGTCTCTTCATCAGATAATCGGGTAATTCCCGCATCAAACAGGATTCGAGCCGCCTGACGCAGTTCAACTGCAGAAATTGTATTCAATATCAAAACATACTCAGAATATTCAAACAAAGACTGACTTGTTGACTCGAACCAATGGCGGGCTAGATACGCAAGACTTGGAGCTTGAAACGAAGGACCCACAACCTCTGCTAACGAGGTGGCGTAGAATGTTATCACAGTGTTGCAGTTATCCGAAAAGCCTACAGCAACCTATTTAGCCAAGTTCACATTCAGAGTCAAAGCATTACGACCTTCGGCAAGGCTCAGAACACGAAGAACACACGTGATCGACAAGGCTCGTGCCGCAGAAAACTCGGGTGAGACACACCAGGGATCCAATGTACTGTACCCAGCAAACAGAGTAGAAGACTCAAGGCTACCAAAAGAACCTCAGATCAAAAAGAGTTCACAGTCAATGGGAAATGTTCGCGCACCTGGCTAAACCCGCAGAAGCTGATGACGCAGTAATGTGCAGTTTGTCTCGGCAAATATAGTCGATATCGTCACTCAGACCTGGTGTCAAAAGAGTCGATAGAAGAGACACAAGCTGTTGTAAAGTCGAAGAGACCGCGGGTTTTTCCATATTGACTGCTTTGACAACAATCGTCGTCTCTAGAAGGAAACCTTCAAGGTTAACGAGAATAGTTGATACTACGGAAACCCAGATATGAATGAATGGAGAATTTAATGAATGATCACATCTTTTGCTCACAAGTGTCGAGCCCTTGGTAACGGTTTTGAAGGGTGGTAAGTATGGGATTCGATATATTTCTACCCCCTTCAAGTGACCTATTGAAATCGTTAACTAGTGGATGAGGAAAGATGAGGACATGCGGCTCACAACTCCGCCCAGCCACCCTGGCTGAGAAGCTCTTCAGCTTTGTCAACGCTGGTCGATCTCCAAAATTCGGTGGTTTGTGTATCCCAGAGTCTTACACGACCATCACC
This sequence comes from Piloderma croceum F 1598, assembly GCA_000827315.1. Taxonomy (NCBI): domain Eukaryota; kingdom Fungi; phylum Basidiomycota; class Agaricomycetes; order Atheliales; family Atheliaceae; genus Piloderma; species Piloderma croceum. The sequence continues at coordinate 46,053 of KN833055.1, read as the reverse complement.
ATATATGAGTAACATGTTGTGTCCTCCGACACAAACTCTCTGCAAAGGGGCGGCGGAACCGGGAACGAGATGAAGACTGCAATAATCAGCCTTTGCTTGCCAGAAGATGTGACAAAAACTTACAATTGCAAGCCATCAATCACAATAACAGCGACTGTGCCATCCTCAGACACACACAGTACGCAGCCTTTTAGTGGCCCGGCTGTTTCGTCCGGAAACTGTGTAACATGGGCGAGAGGAGAAGTAAATACAGTCCAGCGAGCACGTAACTCCAAAGAACTACTCAGAGCATTGTCAGTGGCGTTAGTATCGTGCAGAAAGTATAGATAAATACTCTTTAGTCCAAAAGGCTAGGCAACCATCCTCGGATCCACCGACAATGAATCGTTCGTTCGTTCTGTCGTTCTGAACGAGATGCAACTTTGTGATGGATCCGTTTAAAGGTACATTAGAAACAGCCCTAAACTCTGCCAAGCTCCGCCGCTCGGCTATTTGGGTAAACGAGCTTCGACGGATTAACCCGTCGTCTGCAACCTCAATCGTTAATACCAGCTACCACATCCTTCGAAGTAACCCTTACCGTATCCTAAAATGATCATATCTAATTCCAGAGGCAAAACGGAACTTAAACGGACTTTTGCACACGAGTCCTGCTTTGATCTGCGAAGAGTCTTCCAAATTTTTGCTGATCGCAATTTTGGTTCATTTGCAATCTGAGGGTCTCCGGAGATGAGTTTGATCTCCCTTCGACCTGACTTGTCGACTTTGGTGACCAAGACCTCCGACGTGGGCGTGACCTGCAGTGCTTGATACTGCCCTGCTGGAAGTGTGTGATGTATTTGAGGTCTGTGGGGTCCAATCAAAGGCTGTGCAGCGGAGATAATACATTCTACCGGCTTCGTAACCAAAGGAATCTTAGAGGTAGCTCCTTGCGTTCCACGATCATCGTTAGTTTCAATATTTTTCAAAATATATGATTCTGCACGATCCTAGAAATAGACCATCAACACGAGTAGACGAAAGTACCCGCAGATAATCACCTCAAATGCTACGACATAAGAATCAGCATCGACCCAGCTCAGGTCTCGAAACCCTGTCATTGGCGATCTAAACAGTGACACGAGAGACTTTTTGTTCCATTCAAAGGCCTACAGGTGATAGGATAAGAATATCGAAGCAATGGGATATAACAACACTCACTATTATTTCCCGATCTGTCCATGCTATACTGCGAAGCATATCCTCGGAGGAATGCGTCCGCATGGAAATGAATGTACCTTGGGAATACAGCTCGCCATTGTCAGTCTCATCACCCAATACGATTCTACCCGCATTTGCAAAACTTGGTATCAACGATACATTGTCGGAGGATCTATGTATCATGGCTTTGAACGGGTTGGGCAAGGGCAACGATGTGAGATTATGTGAGCTCGATTCTGGACTTTGGACCTCTGGGGCTGATGGCAGTGGTACACGAGGAAGAAGCCTCAGTTGTTGCACTATGAAATGCCCTTTGGTATCCATCGAGAAGAAAGAAATTGTGTCTATCACGACGTCCCACTGACCATCAGGTCAAAATGCCAGTCAGGCATGACATCACTCACTGTCTGCTTCTCGATGTAGTCCAAGTCCTTCAACAGACCTATCAATATACCACTGTCCCAGCGCGTCCAGCCTAGGCTCGTATGACCCTTGTGTATCGCCTGGAAATAAGTCGAACATAACCACACGAGTGCGATGCTGGGTGTTTTCATTCACATTGGACAAATCCGATGCTGACACAGTGTCGGTGGTAGCGCAGGCAAGTAACATCGTTGACTACGTTGTGTATGTACATGCAAAAGGGGTGAATGACGGTGAACAGATGAAACATAGCCTGTAGATATTGTTCGCACCTCTCCAGCATCCAGTATGCATAGCCGCTTCCAAACCCATATGTTCTCTGAACTGTCTCCATCTGTGTTGCGGCTAGCAGAGCGCAAATTGGTTTTTGCTGCCTGTGATGTCACGATGCACGTCCCGTCTTGGAATTTGAAGACGGATATATCACTGAGGTAGGTCACGGTGAGTAATGGCTTATCGCTACGCAATACATATCCCACCCATTGTCTTGCAAGACCACGAAAAGACGGTTGTTATCGAGAAGCTGGATTGCTGAGACAACTCCCGAACGACGAGGTATAATGTGACATCGTAGACACAGAACGGATTGATTTGTGGATGATTCTGAAGATACTAAAGGCACCAAACTAGGCGAAGAAGGCGTCGAAAGTGACCCAGGCGTGAAGGGGGGTGAATTTGTCGCGGAGAGCAACGACCGTGCGTCATCTTTGCGTCTCGAAACAGGTCCAGGGGGAACCAAGAGCGGTGGAGGAGGTGACTTCTCAACCGCCGAACCTTTTTCGAGATTGGGAACTAAGTTGTCCGTTACAGTCTTATCTTTCACACTCTTCCCTTTCAACATTTCCTTCAGTTTCTCTGGCTCGTCCTCGAAGTCAACGTGGTTCTTCAGTGCTTCGACCTTCTCTTTAGACAACCCAGATACAGCCTGAGATCGCGGTGTCATGTTGAGCGTAGCCTGGTGGAACCCCAAGGACGGAGAGGCAGAGCGAGAACCTGCATATGACCGCGAGTGACGGCGAGCCCGAAGCGATGGAGTTGACCGACCGGAAGTAACATCTGCATCAATCAAAGAGATGGGGCGTGAATGATTAGAGTTCGGAGGGACAACGCGAGCTCCCGACGATGGCTGAAAAACATAGACTGTTCCGTCTTTACAACCCATGACAGCTCCCCTGGATGCTGCTAATTCGGTCCCCGACAGCCCCCAAGACACAAGGACAGTAGCCTGCGCTTCCGAACAGCTACTCTCCATCAGATTCCGATGCTCCAAAGGATCTACATTCCCGTTCGAAAGCTTCGCTGAAGTCGGCAAAGATAAAGGAATTAAGAAAGGGTGCGACGCGTTTCCCATCATAAAGCAGTGATCTCAAACTTTATATAGAGCTTGTTCAACCGAAGTACAGTTCGAAAGTCTCAATGCGCCAGATTATACGGTAGACGAAGAGAGTAAACGGTTAGGCAAGCGGAAAGGCAGGAACGCCCAATATGGATCTGTAGGCACAACGACTCGGACCACACGCACGAGACCAGCACTGCAGGTTCACTTTGTCGTTCTGACTCATTTGCTTGCGCTTTTTTTCGGTTGGTTTGACATTGCAGATCATGCCAGGCGGGTCTGATGCCGTTTCCAACCCGGGGACAAATGAATCTTTTGACGCATTGATTGACCTCTTGGGTTCGGATGATGTTGTCCAAGACCCTCGGTTCGGTAATCCATCCAATCATGGGCTGAGGGATGATGATGGCAAATTACACCTTGGAAAGATACATACATTCTTCTCTGGCGGGCAGGATGATGGGGAACACCACGCTGTACCTGTGCCGTCTGGAGACGACTTGGAGGAGCAAAGCGAGATTGATCATAGTTCGGTGAGACACCCCCAAGTGCAAATTGCTTTGCTGAATTCAAAGCTCATTTATACCATTTTTGACAGCCTGAGGGTGATAAATCTCCTGTCCAACGGTCCAGTCCAGCGAGTCCACAGAATATCGCGGGCGACAATATAGTATGTTTGATCATCAACACTTTGATTTACACCTCACTTTATGCACCCTCGACAGCGCAATAATCATCCGTTGGACACTCAAATCCTTATTGACCTTGAATCCGATCTGCTTTCACCACTTGTCGTAGGTGTCTGCCTGACCGTGCCAATTCATTGACATGAACTCCAGCTGTTGACCCGTCCTTTCCGCGCATTAGGCTCCAGTCATTGAGCCTACTGATGTGGAGGCACTCACGCGGGCGCTCCGACTGGCAAATGCGGAAGTAGCTAACCTTCGTCGACAATGCGACAACTTGCGGTCTCTCGTCCATGGCCACGACAGCAACAGCGACAGTCCTCCGGATTCTCCAGTACTACGTCCGATTTTTAATCATTCTCCGAACTCAAGCGTTTCGAGTCTTGACGAACTACGGCCTATATCTTCTAACTTCACCCCCATAACTCCATCTGAAGTCGCGGAACTTACGGAAGACCAAGCTAAACGGGCGCTAGCGGTATGTGGCCAGATGATTTATGCGAACACTAGCTTACGCAAAACTTCTATTCACAGTCTATCTTGCGACGCCTATCACTCCCCCCGTCCTGTCTACTCGATGAGACAAATTCTGAGTCCACAATCGCCTCTCATCGACCAGCCAATATCGCTGAGGTCCAACGGGCCTTAAACTTTGTTCTCCGCACGGACGAACTTGTCTGGCGACGTTCTGTGTACGGTTCTGTTCGAGGAGGGCCTTCCGCAACCGTTTTTGATGCCCAAAACATAGAATCGCTAAACGATCGTCTCGCACTTTGGGAAAGAGTCGTTCGTAGATCTCGTTTATGAAACCTTTATTTCCGTGATGGCAAGTTCGTTATCGGTAATGTGACAGGACCGCCACAGCTGATCCCGCTCCAATCTTTTTCACTGCAGCATCTAGATTCATTTCACTGCGTACCTGTTCGAAGGTTATCCGATAGACTGCGATTTTTGCAGTAAACCTAGCTCGCTCTCAGTTTATAATTGAATATTGTATTTCTGGCACTATTTGTCACTTATCCTGCCCCTTGGTAACCAGCTGCATCAGTAAATGTGTATGTCCGTAGACAATATATCTTCCCTTTGTTTTCCTCTTTGCATTCCGTAATTGTTTTCCCTCCAAAGCGGACACCGAATGTTTCATCTGGCTGTGTTTCCTCGGAATAGAACACAGACACCAGGGCGCGCCTGTGGAGTAACAGGCCCAATCACGTTCAACATCCACTTGTACATACCTTGTAACTCAAAGACTTTTCCTTCCAGTTGCAAATAATCACCGACACTGAGTCTTCTTCATTCATCAACTTTCAGGGTCGCTATGTAGCCCGGCTTCTTGCTGTCTCTCGTTTTGGTCGAGTCCTGAACGGTCATATGCGCGTTTATCCTATCGGTTGTCGCATGCTGTGTTGGTATATAAGGATGAACGAGGTTATTGTGGAAGCACGCAGTCATGGCACCATGGAATATCACCAACAACAACAACAGTTACGACACATCCCCTTCAGCCGCCATAGCTCAGGCTTCTCAGGCTGTCACACGACCTGAAGGCGGCACTGTCGGGGCGAAAACTATCTTTGGTATTGTTTTCGCGTTAGGTGACTACTCGCCTGCTTTCCAAAGAATCACCAATTCTGATCCTTATGTTTCAGTATGTTTTGCTGTCATAACTGGCGTGTTCATCGCAAAGCGCGGCGATCACACACGGCCTTGGCTTGGTATGTCCTCTCATAATTTTTTTTTTCTTTCATAAAACAGAATCTGACAGATTTAATTTTAGAACGATTAAAGCGCATCTTTCCAATGCTGCAGCGACAAACACAGTCGCGGTCGGAGGCCACAGTCGAAAACAGCGACGGCATCTCCTTGGCACGTCGATCAACCTTCCCACCCCCTCCTAGCAGATCTTCGACTTTCGACCAAAAACTACCACCGTACTTAAAGAATGATCCACTTCCACAAAGCCCTCGTGTCTCCACCATTGGAGAGGATCATAGTGGCGAGGTGTCGCGGGCTGTGACTCCCATTTAGCATTTATGGACAATATAAATAAATCATTTGTGCATTTTTACTCCAGACTTATGTAGCTCGAAGATGCTCGCTACAACACGCGATCTGATGCTTTTGATAGTTGTAATCTCTTGTGGGTCCAGGCGTATTCACCGCCGCGGAGTCGAGCCGGAGTTTATATATACGCATATATAGCTGCTGCGGCGGCTCATGATTCTGTTTTACATACAAAATTTGCTATTTAAAAAGTCCAGAACATAGGATACATTTTCCATATGCATGTTTCACGTCCCACGTCGTATATCTTATCGTATATTCACCAATTTTGCAAACCTTGAAATGCGATCCGGGCGTGTGAGGCCGAGCCGAACTCCGGCTCAGTAGTAAATTAGTAAGTACCTGCCAACCTTCCATCACCAGTGTTGTTGTGTGTATTTTACTGCTACTTGCACGCCTTGAACCGGAGCGGAATGCAGTAAACTTTGTTGCAGAATGTGTGAGAGCCATTGCGCTCATGCTGTAATAACTGCTGTGTCTTTGATAAACAGCTTACGTGCCCCAGCTTCTTGAATACCCCAGACTAACCCCCACATCCACACACCCGTTCTCGCTCGTTGACCGACAATTACCCCGTTACCCAACTCTCAAGCCCGACTCGACGATGGAGCCGTCCGATCTGGACACCGATATGCCACAGTGGGCTGTGGTTACTATTGGTATAGTCATATGCTGTAAGGCTCTTCTCTGACTCTGGCTTCATTCTGTAATTCTGAGTCATTATCATTCTACAGTGGCACTCGCGCTCGCTTTGATAGTGCTCGTGGGTGGAATCGGGCAGTTCGTGTGCGGCCGAAGAGATGGTGTGCCATCTCTTCGACCACAGCACTCCCACGCCAGAAGTCGAGATCAATATCCGCATCCCCAGAGCATTGCAGACGATGGTGGACCAAATTATCCAGCCACTGCATCCGTTGACACGATCACCCTGACGATTATTCCCCTTCCTCCTCCCGCTTACGTTTATCCGCCCCAGTATCATCATAATTCGCGATCTACTGCCGATGCCATGGAGCGGGGACAGGCAGAGGGGGCTATCGGGGCTGCATTCTAATGCTTCGCCGCATTTTTTACGTTGCTCATTTTATGTTCACGAACCAACCGTAATGCTCCCACATCTACATGATGTCCTCACTCTACATCTCCATCTATTTCTTTCCCCCCTCTTCCACTAGAGACTCGGACATGGCAATGCATTCCTCATGACTGTAATAGATTACATCTCGCCTTAGCATACTCCAGCATTCTTCACTACTCGTACATTCCCATTATTATATATTGCTACTATTATTACTGTAACTTCCCATTAATATTTATGGTCTGACGCCACAAATTTCCTTTCCCGTCATGATCTTCGGCGAAACGGCCAACTTCTTGCACGCTAGTGCACGCCATACTGATTATTGCCTCACATTCCTTTGGACCCACACGGCCATCGTGTTGTAATTACGATGGATTCAGACAGGAAGTCTGCCGTGTCCTCTTTTTATGGAGGCAAAACTTCGTTCGATCCCCTCAACACCGATTTTCCTGGAGGCAACGTCGACCTACTGAGTGGTGGCCGTTCGCATACTGCCGGTTACAACCGCAGCTCGTTTTTGGATGCCGGGAGACAAGAACCTTTGAAGGGAGGTCGAGATGAGGAAGCTGATGCTGGCTTGCAAGATGACGGTTGGGATGTGTACGCCGACTTCAATAACGCTGGCCCTAAGTATAGCGCAGCGTTTGGTCAGAGCGAAGCGGGGTGAGTCTCCGATGGTCTTTCTCTATGCGGAGACAACTGTTTAATCTCTGCGACAGCTACAGACAAATTCCAGTCCCAGAAGCAAAAGGCGACGACCCAGTCTTAACAGGCCCAGTCGAGATGGTAACGGTGCCCACTCTGGGACCCGAATGGCAAAAAACAGAGCTGCGAAACATGACGAAAGCAGCTAAACGGGAGAAGACATCTGAATTAATTAAGAAAAAGTGGAAAGCATGGAATCGTAATGAAAGGGGCCTGTTTGGGGGGTGGTTGACCAGGAAAAGACTCGTATTCGTGTTGTTTGGGTTCTTTATTATGTGAGTCCTTTTAATTCCCCGACAGCCAGTCGCTCATATAATGTATTGCAACAGTGTTGGCATTTTGCTGGCTTTTACCATCCCGCGCGTTCCATCCTTCCAGTTTAACAATGAGACACCTCTTACCCCGGCAAGTGGTTCGTTCAACAGCAGCATACCCACGCAATTTTCCCGCCTTCCTGCAAACTTTACCTTCCCCGCCTATGCTGCCCTGCAAATTGACACAGGCGGCAACTTCATACCGCTCACCTTCTCCCGCATCACGGCGGAAGTCTACGACCTGGACACGAATTTTCAAGTTGCCACTGGCGACTTACAGCATCAGACCTTCCCAGCCAAATCATTTCCGCAGCTGAATATGCCGTTGAACTTCTCGTATGTTGCTACAAACGATACCGATCAGACATGTAGGCTATACAGTCTGTTTCCGGTTCGCCTATTCTCACTTCATATTCCAGGGATGAACTGGTACGCTGCATGCAAGAGCCCAAGCCAGTATATTGGTGGCACTCGTCCGGGTATGTGCGACGTAGATATTCCTCGCAACCGATGGCTTACGGTTTTCCTTATAGGCGTCAACTTCCGCCTCAACCTCAACCTGTTTATCGCGGGTCTTCCGGGCACGCATGACGCTACAACGCAAGTCACGGACGCTCCCTGTCCAATTGAACTGCCCACCGACAGTGTTTAGAACATCGGACTACAAAAATGCATGTCGTACATTTCCTACCATGCTTGGTTCTCATTTGGATGATAATCCTGTCATTCGTTGACCTGGACTACATACTCTTTTGATTTCATTCCATTTGATACGCTTATTATTAATGCTCTGCATTGGACTTTGTCGCTGCTACATACCGAACTATCTCAAGTAATCCCCTCACTACATTTCCCTCGTTCTCATATATATCTGCACTGATCAATTGTACTATTTTCATGCAGTGTTAGGCATCGCTTGGTAAGCAGCTATTCCGTCTCACTCGGGTGTTCGTTGCTGCGAGACATCATACTAGGTTTTGCACTTGTGAGAAGCGACTCTTTATGAAATTTATCGCACAGCATTTTAATTTGAACTGACACGTTCAGGATTAAATTTATCGCAGGCCAGGGCTGACAACCTGATATCTGGCTACCATCATGGAGCGTCGTTATCCATCAACTGAAAGCTCCCTCGCTTCCACAGACAGGCTCTTTATTCGTCGACGCTCCGGAAAGCTGACCTCCAATTTACGTCATTGTAACCCTGCTTATGGCTCGCGTGGTGACCTGATCAGAAACACTAGTCAAAACTGGCCCTTTCTCGCACACGACGAAGATACGATCCAATGCATGCCCACTGTTATCCTTGTTAATCCTATTCACTCGTCCAAGCACCAATCTTCTGCTTCTCATTTGCCGTTACAACCTGCATCGCTGGTAGAGCCTGCGTCTGCTGGTCTCTCAGACAACGCCCTCGTTCATCGTAGCTCTGATGCCGCTTTGCACCCTCCATTCGACCATATCAATCCGGATCGTTTGAGTCCTGTAGATCTCACATCGCATCCTGAAGCTTCGTCTCTCTCTACGTATGGTTCCAGCCAATCTTTGGTACCTTCGTCTACTCCGGACGTTATGCCCCCCCGTGACCGCCCGTTTCTTGCCTTCCTTCGTCGACGTTTCAACTTCTTGTCATTTGGCAGGCCCTACAGACTACCATCCTCTGCGTTTATGATGGTATCGCACGAGCCTCGTCCTCAAAGCGTAAGGAGCGTGTCGAATTACTCGACCTCGTCCATGCCTAGTGCAATATCGGGTGTCAGCAGTTATTCTAGTTACTCTGTCGATAGTGGACATTCATCTCTCATTTCTTGTATCAGCACTACCAGCAAATTCACGCACAAATGGCCCAGACCACGGTCCTTCCGAACTTTATCAACCAAGGATGCTGGCAATACTGGGACGAATCGTCTGAGTTATACCAAGAGGGTGTTGGAAGAAGAAGGCCAAGGCCTCCAGGCGGACGTTTGTGAAGGGCAGTGGACCAGATATAAATGGTGTCTGTTCGTTTCTGTCATTATCGTGCTTGCGTGTGGAATAGCCTGCCTGGCTTGTGCTATTATGCTGTGGCTAAGAAGTGAGCACATCCCCCCAGCCCTTTTCCTCATTTCCTGTCTGAATATTTCTCATTCCTTCCTATAGTCTGGCCTCAGGCAGACGTGATGTCCACTGCAGACAATGACGTTCTTATACTCGCTACCCTCACAGGATCTCTTCTTATCTTTGCTGCTTTCATTGGGACGACTGGCGTGTTCTTGGAGTCTCGACCCTTACTTGCCACCTATGCTATCTTCCTCTGGCCTGGCCTCATCTCGATGGTTGCTGTCGGCTATGTCACATACAAACGCTCCACTTTTGCATTGGACCACAAACTCGATTTAGCATGGAGTCAGTGGTATACATCTGAAGGGCGCCTCCTAATCCAGGACGCACTGCACTGCTGTGGATTCTACGACCCTCTACACGACGCCGTCCCAAGCAAATGGTGCTACCCGCGAACCCCTCTGCCAGGCTGCAAAGGCAAATTATATCGGTTTGAAAAGGAGCAGCTCAGCATCATATGGACTGCTACATTCTTCCTCGTCGCGCTGCACATCTTGAACATAATGGTGGCCCTTCTTTGCGCGAATCATATCACGAAAACTTTCGGCGATGGTCTCATGCCCAAGAAGTATCGGCTAAGCGCAATGGACCTGAGAGCTGATGCGGAAAAGATAGCGAGTTGTCGAGCGGGAAAGTACGGTGTGAGGTCACTGCCAGGCTCTGGATCGAGTTCGATGTCCAGAAAAAATAAAGAGGATGCTGATTAATATGATCGAGGCTGTATATATGCGCTTGGTTTACATGCCAAAATTTGCATTACCGTAATGTCCAGTCATCTCTATATACAAGCATTTAACTTTTGTTACAAATGAAATCGTAAGTCGTAATAGCCTGTTAAGTTCTATTTGATGTGAGCTCCAAGAGTTTGCTCACCTGTACGACTTACCAAAGAAAATCCTCAAACCAGTCCTCCTGCATGTTTTTCCTGAGACAATTTGGAATCGATTGAGCGGCTCAATTTGGCTTGAGTCTCGAAGGGATGAAGAGCCTCCAAGGCGGCATGAAGGACGGAGTTGGTAGCATGATCAATATCACCGGAGGAGGCATTGGTGCCAATGGCATCTACAACAAGCCTGCGGGCAGCCTCTCGCTGCGATTCCGAAGGCTTGAACCTCGGTTGCGTCGCGACGTATTCACCGAGTATGGGAAGAAGGACGAGCATGCTGAAAGTCTGTCCAAATGTCCATGCTGACTCCCCCTCGAAGACCATCGGTTTGCTCCTATGAATCATCAGCTCCGTGTCGACCACGAAGACAATGTTGATGAGTCCTAGAATGCCCACTATTGAAAAATACTGCAGTCTAGCTTCATCTTTGTCATCAAACTTCCTACCACACAGAAGTAGTGATATCAGCTTCGGCAGAGCAAAAGAGGATGCTGCCACGAGAACACTAAATCCAAGGACGTTTGCGACAGGGATTGCAGTGAATGAATAAACAGCGAGGAAGAGGGAGCGGATAGTTTTATCTGTTACGGCAACATTGTGGCCGAAAATGGTCGTGAAAGTTTTGGTGGTGCATTGTGGTTGATCTCCGAACACATCTATGTCAGCCCAAACCCAAATGCCGAAGCAGCCAACGACAAGGAGATGTAGCGTGGGAAATACAATGGTTTGTATTTTCTTCTTGAGAAGGGATGGCATAAGCGTCTTCATCCCGGATTTTATAGTATGGAGTATGGCGAAGATGCTGACGATGAGTGCGCTCGTCATGAGCATCCAGCTCAAGTTTAGTACTATAAGAGCGTGATACACACTCAACCCAGAGGTGTGTGCTTGAATGATGGCGGAGAGCGTCAAGGCGAACGCTGTAATCATGAGAGTGAAGAGAGTGAATTGAAGTGTTCGTTGCTCGTTAGGATCCAGTTCACCATCACAGGTATACAATATGGCTTGGACCAGACTGATGGTAGACTGAACGTATATGGAGATCCTAACACCTACTCCTGCGATGTCCGGGTTAGGTTGAATACATGCCTGGGTAGACATTTACACCGGCGACGACAAGGGTGAATATGCAGATTTGAGAAAGCGTCTCGTAAGAGGGATATTCGGGGAGTGTCGCACCGTTGCCCCACAGGGCTTGGGCTTATGAGATTCGCCCGACAGAAGTTGTCATGTTTTCATTCGGTCCTAGGCGCTGGCAGAAGCGCTGGTGACGAAACAATGGCACGGAGAACTCCGGAACAACCCTGCAAAAATATGACATTGGGGATGGCGACGACGAACCTCTGAACCGCAAGCTAGGGTCAATGCGGCCATCTAGAGCGACCTCAATGGTTGATGTTGAACGTTGAGAGGCCGGAGCGACTCGATTCGGGGCCCGGGCCCGGGGAGAGTCGGAGCGTGCACTGTCAACGCGTGACGCCTGCAAGTGGCAGGGTGAGTGCTCAATTTCACGCCGGCCGCGAGGTTCCAGCTATTTCCAAGGTGGAGGTAAGTTTTGCACACGAGGTCTAGTGGTTTCATTTTCTTTCTCGTCTGCGGGCGCGTCTACATACTAATTAGTCTAACAGCGGCACTATTATAGTACTACTACCGTGTTAGCGGTTCTCCCCCAAAAGCTATGTACGTCTCTGACATCTCCATTGAGACCGTGACTTGTCACTCGAAATGACTGGACGGGCGTCAAACGAAGCACGATGATCATATGAGATCAAGGCATATTATGGGCTGTGGATTTGGGTCGGGATAATTGGTATCACCACCATCCTGCCCAGTTGCGAAGGGTCAGTAAATGGATGGACTCCTCAGTTTCCTTCCACGGGACATCTCTACTGCTCTCCATCTCGGGTATGTGATATCGCAACGTCGAATCTTGCTTACTAGTACTTTCTAGGCGAGAACAGACGATTGAAGAGATATATCCATTGATAATCTCCCTTCTCAAGAAGTGTGCAGTTTTCGTGTGACCTGGTCACTGATAGGAACAAGCAAAGATCCAGATGTAAATACTTCCCTGTCCAGCGTCAATGTGTATGCTCGCTAAATGCTCGCACCGAGTTGCGCGGCAATCATTGTATCCGAAAAGGAAAGCTACTGTATGATCGCACAGCATCTTACAAAATGTGCAGCTTTGATAGCTTGTACATGATCCTCCCCGTATCTCCTTTCACGCGAGCAGTCAGAGCGACGACGACAAACTTGTTATTTCACAGGAATCGCTGAGTCCATGCTCGCCTCACACTCGATGTCGTCGTCCGATGGGTCGGATGATTCCATCTTTGTCTTTGATCACGACGCCGACGTTAAGAGATTTCGAACCGATTGGTCTCGCAGTCCCTCGCCTCCATCTGAGGTTGATTCAGATGGTCATGAGACGGCGCAGGAGAAAGACCATGAAAAGGCATCAGAAGTTCATGTTAAAAAAGTAAAGGTAAGCGCCACCGTTATATGCCAGATGCATGTAACTATAGTGTGTTACATTAGCGCAAGGCTGCAGCTGGGCGAGTGTTGAAGCGGCGGCGTGTCGACGATATCCCATCTGGTGACGAACCGTCGAAGCCTAAGGATCGTGCCGATGCGGACATCCCGAGCCTAGATCGTAGGCTCACAGACACTGAAAGTGGTGTTTCGAGTCTCCAGGAGCATGTCATCAAATTACAAGACCAGGTAGATGCTTTGATGTCGATAGATAGCATCGCCGACACACTTAGGCTCAAGGCTCCAGTGGTTCCTCCGAGTGCAATGACGGGTCAGAGGGTTTTCCTCTATGTGCAAGTATAACGTCGCTGATACCCTAAACTTTTCGATAGAAAAAAAAGTTCTTGGCAAGGAGCCTGTCAGCATAGTATCGGTCGAAGTTGCTTCTACGGTGGTTTGTCGTTGCAATTTCGTTCTTCTGGAGTAGTTGATTGAAATTTTATAGACAACAACTCGAAAGCGAAAACATTCGGTAATCGAGGCAGACGAAGCGTCGTCTACGATCATCGGTACAGATGCTACTCAGTCAGCATCTACAGATGAAAGGACACCCAAACGCCCGAAAATTCATAGAGCCGCAAGATCCACATGGCACATTATCCTCAGTAGTATAGCCAGCGTGGTCAGCCCGCCAAGTTAGATGTGTTTATAGTTTTGTTGCTTATTTAGTTGGAAAATGGTAGATTTCGGTAGATTTTACGGTCGTGGTCCGAGCGCGGTTGCTAGTAGGCTATGATAGGTGATTGGGCGAATCGTCTATGTATATTATGCCGAACAAACTTCACGCAAATTTATTGTGTCTCCGACTTGACCCACTGAGTCGATAATAAAATGAAATTGCAAGCAGGTGCATTATATATGATACTTCAGCGGTTTACACCCTAAGTACCCCCGAGATCACAACAGCCTCGCAAATTTATAACGTTGCCAAAGCTACCATCAAGTAGGGCATTTTCAGTATTGAAAATCGCGGAGGTGGTCTACGAGTACTATTTTAATACATAGCTATGAGAATTTGAGAAAGGTCGAACACGTTTATAAGTAGTAAGCGCCCGCTGAAACCGAACGTGTCTCGATTTGGGTTCTCCGAGTCGACCCTGGGCCTGAGCACAATTGCCGCCAACGAACAGCGTGTCAGTTCGGGCTTTGTGGGCTTTGGCCACCTTTTCATGTATTATTGAATCTATAGCCTCGGTACTGGCGATACGGGCTACATCTCTGTCCAGGAATTGACTCTCATACGAACTTTATTGGCCATGGTCCCATTCTCAGCGATCCCCAGCGCCCTGATAGCATTCCTGCTGGTTTCCCCGGTATTCTCTATGCCTACGACACCTAATGACCCATTCCGTGCACTTGCAAGTCATGCTTCCAAGCAGCCTGAGTTGCCAGTTTGCCGTTTAACACCACCTCCGGTGGAACCAGTTATTGAAGACGATGTTCTTCTTTCATTCGAGGAGTGGAAAGCCAAACAGTTTGTTATGGAGGCAGAAGCCAAAGCCAAAGCGAAGGAGACAAGCCGGTCTGTAGCTGCGGCGAATCAGGCGCAAGCTACAGGCAGCAGCCAAGGGGAGCAGTCGTCCGAGACGCTGGCTGACCCCCCTGCTCCCTCCGATCTGTCCTCGCTGGACTCAGAGGATAATACTGCGGCGGAAATATTATCTCCACACTTCCGGGTACCTTTGACAGACAGGTTCAACTATGCTAGCCTGGACTGCTCTGCCCGTGTACACCTCGCACACCGCTCGGCGAAATCGCCGTCTTCAATACTATCTTCTATGAAAGATAGGTACATGCTTAGTCCATGTAGTACCTCAAAGGATCAAAACCAATTTGTCGTGGTGGAGCTTTGCGAGGACATTCGGATCGATACCGTGCAGTTGGCCAATTTTGAGTTCTTCAGTGGGGTCTTCAAGGATTTCACGGTCAGCGTTGCCAAGACGTATACGACGGATGCTGAGGGGTGGACCGTAGCGGGCACGTACAAGGCTAAGAATGTCCGCGGGGTTCAGGTGCGTTCGTGGCTCTTACTTGTCGGCTTGTTCGCAGGCTTACACTAGGTACTCCCAGTCATTCCACCCCCCTACATCACTACGTGACTTCTACCGCTATATCCGTATCGACTTTCGCTCACACTACAGTAACGAGTACTACTGTCCCGTCTCATTACTTCGGGTGTACGGATTGACGCATCTGGAGCAGTGGAAGTGGGACATATGGGAAGCGGAGAGCAGAGCGAAACAGGACGAGCTGGAGGAAGCCAAAGCAATCTCATCTCCTGTTGATGTTGCTGATGCCACCGAATCCGCCCAAACGCCAGCTGCTGACGCTTCCGGGAATAGCGAAACCGCCGCAACACAACCGTCGGGTGTTGACCCGGAACACGACACGCCTGCCAACACGACGAAGGAAGAGGTGGTGGATTTCAAGAATGCTTTGGAGAATGCTAGTATTTCTTTGACCCCGAACATAACCGCCGATGAGCGGGTGGACCATCAAGTTCCTTCATCGTCCTTGAATGGCAAGCCTTTGGCCACAACAACATTGGCTTCGGCATCATCAGAGGCTTCGGAAAGCTCTGCTACTGTGCCCAGCATTGACAGCTCGAAAGCAGCAAGAAGTAACGACAGTCCGACGCACGAGACATCACGACCTACTACGACAGACTCCTCTTCTGATACAGTCCTTCCTGCATCCCCAACTTTTGACACATCATCTGTCTCACAACTATTTAACACTTCATGGGATCAACATCTGCCATTGTCATACGACAACATGACCATCACTGTAATTCACTCTCGTGTATCATCTGGTAGTCCGAGTTCAGCGACGACACTGACGACATCGATCCCTCTTCCCCAACCGCCAGCTCCCTCGGCGACAGGTGGAGAATCCATCTACCGTACCATCATGAACCGACTCACTGCGCTTGAAGCCAACCATACCCTTTACGCACGATACGTGGAGGAGCAGACCGTTGGCGTGAGGGATATGCTGAAGAGACTTGGAGAGGAAGTGGGTCGTCTGGAGGGTATTGTGAGTTTTCGCTTCATGTTGAGACATAATTGTAGCTAATGTTTTGGTGATTGGCAGGGGAAGGCGCAGGCGCAGATGTATCAGCGTACCATCAATGAATGGGAACGACAGAGAAACCGGCTCGAAATGGAGCACGGCGAGCTTATGTCCCGTGTTAATTACCTTTCCGACGAGGTTTGTTTGTTTGTTTTTTGTTTGTTTTTTTTTTTTTTTTTTGGGGGGGGGGTCTTTTGAGTTCTTGCTTGTGAGTTGTGTTTTGGGAGAACGTGGGGTGCGAGAGCTTTGATTTTAAGTTTAAACCACATTAACATCCGTGCCCCTCCCTGATAACCTCCCAAACTTGTCCTTCGCGATTCTGGCTAGGACGTTTCTTCCATATATTTTTTGATTATTTGTTGTCTTTTTATTCTGCGCCAGGCAGAGAACTCGTGCATCGGCTACACATTTCTCCCGAGGTCTAGACGAAATCTTCGACAGAGGTCGGGTGGACGAGTATCGAGCAGTCTACCACAGCGTCATTTTTTGAACGTCAATAGAGTCGGTATTTATTGTCTGATTCTTATACCTGCGCCGGTAGCGCATGCCATGACCTCCCGCTCGTTCGCGAGGTCGTGATGGTGACTACGGATTTCTGATAGATAACCTAATCCAATATAGGATCGGTGATGGGGGGGAATGGAGGTGAACCCTGCCCTCTGGAAGGCGTTTGAGGAGTGGTCGTATTAGGTTATAGGCGCAGGGGCCGTGGGTTGGGTTTTGACTCTTTGAGATGGAATTGGGCGAAAGAGGAGGCGACGGGTTGGGGCGAGCGCAAGAATAAACTCAAATAAATCATGGGTGAGACACGATCTGGTAAATGCAAACAAAGATGATCTGGCCTATTAGTCTATATATTGGCCTGTAGGCACTCATCGCCGTCTGATAAAAATATCAAATAGAGCATC